>JABUQX010017158.1:0-40000 GCA_015478945.1 Trachelipus rathkii | reverse complement strand
TTTTGGCTGTGACACTCATGTCTTAACTTAAGTGGTTTTTCGATAAATTCAAGTATTTTATCTTCTTCAATCAGTCTCAAAACCGGTGGAATTGTGTTCCATTGGGAAATTGGGGTCATTTTATAATAACATATAGCTTCGAAATTAATCTTGGGCTTTAAAAACACTCTTACATCTTTATTCATCGAGGGATAATCCTTTTCCCTAACATTGGCTTCATTGTCATCATCACTCTCAACCGTTCCCCCTACAAAATCATCTTCTTCACCATAAAAGTTTTCTATGAGGCCTTTTAAATGCAAAACTTTATTAACCGCTTTCCTTCTGACCTCTTCATTTTCGTCGGCTAACATTCCAATGAGAATATTTTCACCATGAGCAAAATAACTGTTATTATCTATAACTTTATAACAAATGTTCCTAGCATTTGAATCATAAAATTTATTGAGTCTTTGAATCACATTAAATAGGTTTTTGGGACGTCCAGAGTAGTATACATCACATTTGGACTGTGATTTCTAGCATCTAAAACCGCAAAGATGCACCTGTTTCTAGCTTCTAGCACGTATGGACCTATATGATGGAATACACCCGATATTAGTGTCTACCCCTATTTATTCGGGTACGGTGAGTCGATTAGTGTATATTAGAAGGTGCTAGAATGCTTCCTTGTATGAGTTATCCCCCCCCCCCCCTTTTCTAGCACTTTCTAGCACGACATGTCCTACGTCATAGAATACGGCTAATATTAGTGTCTATTCCTAGGTTATAAGGTATGGGGATTCGATTGGTGTATATTAGAATGTGCTAGGATGCTTCCTTCTACGAGTTATTACCCCACCCCCTTTTCTAGCATTTTCTAGCATGTCATGACCTACGTCATAGAATACACCAAATATTGGTGTCTATCCCTATGTGATAATGTATGAAGATTCGATTGGTGTATATTAGAATGTGCTAGGTTGGTACCTTCTACGAGTTAGTACCCCCACCCCCCTTTCTAACCCATCTAGTGCGATATATCGTATGTGACGGAATATACCCGATATTGGTATCGATAATTACATAATCTTACACTTGGCTGAATCGATATCCTGTGGTTTCGCATGGAATCGATTCATTCCTAATAAGAGTTATAATATTAGATATTACCCTACCCCCCTTTTTTTAAACTGACACCTGTGCTAACATTTTTGTTTCTGGAGCTATGAAGCCGAGTTTTAGAGGGTTTAGTATGTTTTGAGGTATGCCGAGTCGATTGCCGCTATTACCGAGCGTGGCGTTTCAGCCGTTGAGGTTTTAGAACGCAGCAACATGCGTTTTTCGTAGATGGCGTACCCTTCGTCAAAAACCTATCATGACGGGTGTCAAACAGGGGTAGAATGTCTCAAAAATGAGATTCCCGTAGTTACTTTCCCGAGCGCCAGAGTCCCCGTGGCCCCCGCCGGGGGTCATTTATTTGGTATAAATCGACACCAAATGTCACATTTTAGCAAAAGAGGTGTTAGAGACATCGTATCCTCTTCAAACTCGGCAAGCCTTCTTTATATGTTGCAACATTGTTGCAGCCAATGTTTCAAGCCGCTATGTCTAAGGGGGGTGGGGTCCCCGCCCCCCTAAAACCTAAAAATGGACTTAGAAAGCTGAAATTTGGTGAGTGTATAGAAGAGAATAAATGAATTAGAATGGCTATGTTAAAATAAATGGCGAACCATATGGGGCCGGAGCCGGAGCTGGTGATTGCGGTGTCAGAATGGAATTCTGGCTCCAGCTACATATTAGGACAAATGAGGTGTCTACATATATGTTTTCAATGGTGTAGAACTCATTTTTGGGGTTTCAGAACCCTCAAAATGAGTTTGAGACCCCTTCTTGAAGGGGGTTCCCCTGAAAAAAGAAGAAAAGTTTAGAAGACGAAGGAAGATGGATGTAGGAAAAGAAGAAGAAGAAAAAAGAATTTCTCGCATGGCGGATCAAATGAGTGATTATAGGTGTAGGCACCGGCACCGGTGTGGAGCCGGTGCGGTGCCGAATTAGTAAACATGTACTTAACATCCTGATATTAGTGTACTTATATATGTTTTTAATAACATAGATCTCATTTTTGAGGTTCCCAAAACTCTCAAATGAGTCTGAGAACCCCTCTTCTGGGGTTTCTACTGAAAAAAAGAAGAAAAAGCGGTGAGAAATATGCATTATGATGAATCACGGTTTCAACTCTCTAAACGATCGCAGGGTTGGCAAGACCGAACGCGAGGTTGCCCCGCGCCCGCAGGCGCGCCCCCGGCCCGGAAACGACGCGAGCGCCCGCAAGCGCAAAACTCTTTACCCGATCGCAGGGTTGGCAAGACCGAACGCGAGGTTGCCCCGCGCCCGCAGGCGCGCCCCCGGCCCGGAAACGACGCGAGCGCCCGCAGGCGCAATATTACTACGCGAACGCTAAATATATTTCGTAGTTGTAACGTTAAATATATACAGCTTTTTTTTTTTTTTTAATAAAGTGTTTACCACCACTTTGTATTTACTCAGGCAAGTAATCCGTAAATCTGCCCCATGCAGCCATATTTTATGCGAACTTAAACTTCTTAATAATTTCCCATTTTTATTTATTTATACAAACATTAACCTCTTTGTTCACTGTTTAAGTTTTTCGTAAATTAAAGACACATGCCTTATTTTCTACTCTTCATAGCATATAACTCAATAAGGCAGTAGCGCAAATAGCCCCAGAGGGACCCTCCCCTCACCCTCCCCTCACCCTGGCTATGCGCTTTGTCTTTACTGCTTTATTGCCTCTTATGGCGTAGTGGTTTTACTCTTTCAAATCCCCTATTCTGAAACACCACTATTTTCTGTGGAAAATATTAAGGCGTCTATTAAACTTTGCGGAAGGTATATACGTCATATTGATATATATATAATATATATATTATAATATATGATATATATATATATTATTATATATATATATAATTATATATATATATATATATATATAATATATATATATATATAATATATTATATAATATATATATATATATTATATATATATATAGAGAGAGAGAGACGAGAGAGAGAGAGAGAGAGAGATATGAAAGTCTTTTTACTCATGATGAAAAAATTTTTATTACACAATTACTATATTAGTAAAATTTACAAATGCGTATACATGTATATATAAAACTTTCACCTCCAACCGCAAACATCCTGATGGTTTCCATATGGAAATGTAACATATTCCCCAGATATCTCATTTCTTATAGTTGTTATTATATAATTTATTATCCTCTTCTTTGAATATTCATCAAGATCTTGATCGGTTAAACCACGTATCTTGGAAGAAATTTTTAGATGGATAGGGAGTGGTATCTTCATTTTAAATCGTTCCACATTGACTATAAATGTTTTAAACACATTGTTTGTTTCCATAATTTTCTCTATATGTCCATCCAGTATAGGTACCATATTATTATACTTTAATGTTATATCGAAGTATGTAATCTCGTTGCCCTCTTTCTTAGCAGCTGATGCTCTTACTCATAGACATCATCAGATGCATATACAATGCGGATTTTTGATGGATCACGTGGAGTGTAAGGATGCCTAGTCGAAAAATCTGAATTATAATTGACACATGTATACCAGGTTTTTAAAATAAACCAGCACCTTTGAATATATGTTATAAGTCCCATAGCTATACCTTTTTAAATGTATTACAAAACACAGCTATGGTTACGATGGTTGGTTCTCAACTGAATATCATATTCACAGGTTTGTAACCAGCAACCTTTAAAAACTCGTGACGTCATAAACATGAATTTTCCTGAAAACTTTATCTTTTCAGCTTTATATACAATGTGAAATTTCATGAATCATTAACTCTGAATATATATATATATATATTATATGATATATAATATATATATTATAATATATATATATATATATATATATGTATATAATATATAATATATATATATATATATATATATATATATATATATATATATATATATAAGTTTTTAAGGGTAGTAAAATCAAGTTATTTCATTTTAATGCATTTATTACATAATTAGAAACTATATAGTCATTGACATACAAATTTTTAGCATCAAATATATTTACAAATTCATTAAAACATATTTTTTAAAAAACATATAATGAAATAAATACAATAAACTCCACATAAATTAGAGTATGATGGCTGAACAGGGTAAGACATAGTTTTTATATAATTTACATTATTATATTTAAAAAATGAAAGGATATATTGATTATTCAATATAAATTTTAAATCCAAAGAATCAATCAGGTGAACAATGCCATTTTTATCCCTATAAACAGAAATCCAATGTCCTCCTGTTGTAATGTAACGATGTGAAGTGTTGAACACGAAGCCAGTATCCTTCTCTAGTTTTACAGATCCTACTTCATTAATAGCGAAGACTCCTATAAATCGAGGTTCGTTTTTAAACACAGTTTTTATTTCTTCTTCATTCATCTTTAATAATTCAAAATCACGTTGCGTACTCTGTCAATTTCAATGAGCTGAGGATGTTCCAGATAAACCAGGACAGTGATTGGTGATTGTAGACTTACACTAAAGGAGAGACTTAACCCTAATGTTCCCTTTCTCAAAATGTTTAAATGATTAGCGTTACAAGCTGTAAAGCGCAAAATAAGACGTAAGATGACGGGTCAAGGTAAAAGACGAATGAAAATATGCGTTAAGAAAAAGGTTAAGACTAAAAGACCTCTAAAGAAAAACGCAATGATGTATTTGCTATTTAATTACTAATTGGAATCTTTTACATAAACATCATCATACTGTGACTGAATATAAGAAAAGCTAAATCATCGATCCGTTCATTATACGATCAGCAGCCTCACATACAAGATGCATTTCCTCCATCCTTCTAGTCCAGACTGTTGTAAGAGTGAACTGGATCTCTTCTCGATGAACCCCACCCAGGTTAGTGTAAGTGAAACCAATTTCATCAGCATCAACCCCATACACTCAATTACCAACACCGATGTCCCTCTCGAGTTCAATATACCAGGTACTTCGGACCAGTATTTAGATCCATCCAACGTGTTTTTATATCTGAAAACGAAACTGACAAAACCCGATGGTACAGACCTTCCATCATCTGACGATCACATAGTATACTCCGAATCCAATTTCCTGTATACCTGTTTAACAGAGATTGAAGGTTATGTCATGAAACTTTCATTAGGTGCATTCAGCTTGCAAATTATCCTTATAGAAGTTATAATTAAAAACATATTAAATTATTCGACGATGCTAAACAAGTCTCATCTCCAGTCTTTGCGTTTTATAGTTTCAAAGACGAGGCTGCCCATATAGATAAAGCGGGTAAAACCACAAGGAAACACATATGAATTTACGACGTTTTAAACGTGAACATCTTCTCTTCAAGAAAGACTTATCTACCAGCTGTAGACACTAGAATTCGATAAAACGTTCAAATCCTAAATTCCGCTCTTAGAATAAAAAGTAAACCTACTGCTACGGCTGTATGTCCTGAACCTTTTCAAGTTGTTAGAGGCCTATCTCTATGTTAGAAAAGTGAAATTACTACCCCAGAGACATTTGGAAATCGAAAAATCTCTCTTGAACACTACAGCAAAGTATCCTATCAAACGAGTGGAAACAAAGTGGTTTAACTTTACACAGGGATTATCGAGTATCAATATCCCTAACATTGTGAATGGTAATCTACCTCAGAAAGTAATAATAGGTATTGTTGAACATGAAGCATACTCAGGGAATTATAAAAAAATCACCCTATAAATTCGCCCCTTTTGGACTTAGAGGTATCAGTCTACATGTAAACGGTCAACCTTACGGTCGGGACTATGAAATGTTATACAATGGATCGCAATCTCTATGTTCACGACCTTTTTACGATCTAATAGCTAACACTGTTTCATGTAATGACAGCGGGACAGGGATAGATCTTAAAGAATACGCTAAGAATAGTAATTTATATGCTTACGATTTCTCACGCTAGACCTTCAGCTTGTAACGCTAATCATTTAAACATTTTTAGAAAGGGAACATTAGGGTTAAGTCTCTCTTTTAGTGGAAGTCTACAATCACCAATCACTGTCCTGGTTTATCTGGAACATCCTCAGCTCATTGAAATTGACAGAGTACGCAACGTGATTTTGAATTATTAAAGATGAATGAAGAAGAAATAAAAACTGGGTTTAAAAACGAACCTCGATTTATAGGAGTCTTCGCTATTAATGAAGTAGGATCTGTAAAACTAGAGAAGGATACTGGCTTCGTGTTCAACACTTCACATCGTTACATTACAACAGGAGGACATTGGATTTCTGTTTATAGGGATAAAAATGGCATTGTTCATCTGATTGATTCTTTGGATTTAAAAATTATATTGAATAATCAATATATCCTTTCATTTTTTAAATATAATAATGTAAATTATATAAAAACTATGTCTTACCCTGTTCAGCCATCATACTCTAATTTATGTGGAGTTTATTGTATTTATTTCATTATATGTTTTTTAAAATATATGTGCTTTAATGAACTTGTAAAATATATTTGATGCCTAAAATTGTATGTTCAATGGACTATATAGTTTCTATTATGTCATAATGCATTAAAATGAAAATAACTTGATTTACTTTACCCTTTAATACTTAATATATATATAATAATATTATATTAATATATATATCAACCTATATATTTATATAAACCAGGATTTGTTAGATTTTATTGATCGACAGGGTAAGTGCTAAATACATCACTATCCTTATTATAATAATCCTTAATATTATTATATTTATTAATATATAGTATAGAATTAATTATATATAATATAAATAATTATATTAGTATGTTCAGCGAGTAATGCAATTTCATGCAAATTTTTCACAAAAGATAATATACAAGCTGAAAAGATAAAGTTTTCAGGAAAATTCATGTTTATGTCGTCACGAGGATTCAAAGGTGGCCCGTGACAGACTTTAGAATATGGTATTCAGTTGAGAACCAACCATCGTAACCATAGCTGTGTTTTGTAATACATTTAAAAAGGTATAGCTATGGGACATAAGGGTTTATACTCAAGCAGTATATTCCAAAAAGTGCATTGTTTAATTTCTATAAAAAAAAAAAGACCTGGTATACATGGCAATTATTAAATTCAGATTTTTCAAAGACTAGGCATCCTTACACTCCACGTGATCCATCAAAAATCCGCATTGTATATGCCATTGATGATGTCTATGAGACGATAAGAGCATCAGACTGCTAAAAGCAGGGCAACGACGAATAGTTTACATACTGCGAATAGGAAAAAAGGATATAACATTTAAAACTGCATGTAATAAAATGCTACCATTCTCCACACCAAACATGATAGAAGAAAAAATAAAATTGAAACCCCCCAATAATGTTTAAGAAACAAATATTATAGTCAATGGGAACGATTTAAGAATAGAAGATTGATACACTCCCTATCCATCTAAAATTTTCTTCTAAGATACGTGGTTTAACCATCCAAGATCTATGGAGAATATTCGAAAGAAGAGATTAATGTAAATATGTGTATAACAACTTAAAGAAATGAGATATGCTGGGGAATATGTTACATTTCCACTATGGAAACCATCAGGATGTTTCTGGTTTGTTGGAGCGTAAAGTTTATACTATTACATGTATACACATTTATCGTTAAAATTTACTAATATAGACCCCAGTGATATTAGTGTACATAAAAAATTTCTTCATCATAGAGTAAAAAGTCTATTTTGAGGTGGATCCTCTCTCTCCTCTCTCTTCTCTCTCTCTCTTCTTATATTTTTATATTATTCTATAATATATATATATATATAATAATATATATATACATTTATATATATAATATATTATAGATATATATATATTAATATATAAATATATAATATATTAATACATTATACCTATTATACTATTATATATATATATAGTATATATATATAAATCCAAAGTTTAATGAAGTTATTTTTCCACCAGAATGTGTGTTTCGGATAGGACTTGAAACAGTAAAACCCCACAGTAAGGCAATAAAGCAGTAAAGACAAAGCGCATAGCCAGGGTGAGGGGAGGTCCCTCTGGGGCTTATTTGCGCTACTGCCTTATTGAGTTATAGCTTTAAGGTAGAAAAAAAGAAACAATGTTTTGATTACAAAATAAAGATTAAAACAGTGAACAAGGATTTTGTATAAATAGGATTCCAATATTAAAAAAAAAATTAAGAACGAAGAAAAAATATAAAGTATAAAATAAAATAGCGGTTTCATAGTACAGAAAACGAATTATTGAAAAATTACAATGAAAGAAAATACAAACGGTGGTGTAAACACTTCTTATTAAAAAAAATATTAGGTCATATTAACGTTTATGACAAGACTTACGAAATATATTTATGCGTTAGAACGTAATATATTTAAACGGAACTAGCGTAAGCGCTCGCGTCTTTCCGGGCCGGAGCGGGCGCGACCTGCGGGCAGCGAGGGATGGAAACGGCAGACCGCGTTCGGTGTCTTGCCAACCCGCGATCGTTTAGAGAGTGAAACCGTGAGTTCACTCATAAAATGCCACTCTTTCTCATCTCGCTCTCTTCTTCTTTTTTCAGTAGCGAAAACCCCCAAGAGGAGGGTCTCAGATCGGATAATTAAAGAGAGTTTTGGGAATCGAACCTCAATAAATGAGAGCAAGTTATTTAAGGAAAGCATAAAATCATACAAATATCAGAGTGTTAAGTACATGTTTACTAATTCGGCACCGCATCGGCTCCAGCACCGGTGCCCGGTACCTACACCTATAATCACTCATTTGATCCGCCATGCGAGAAATTCTTTTTTTCCTTCTTCTTCTTTTCCTACATCCATCTTCCTTTCGTCTTCTTCTAAACTTTTCTTCTTTTCTCGGCACACCCCACCCTTCAAAAGGGGGGTCTCAAAACTTCATATATCTTGCGGGTTACATGAAAACCCCAATAAACAATGAGTTCTACTACACATTTGAGACAACATAATACCTCTTAATGACACCTTTCATGTTATCCATCTTTAAAACTCAGTTGCCTCCCCAGAATATAAAACCTTTAAAATTGTAGCATGCGAGCCAGAATCCATTCTGACACCGCATATCAACAGCTCCGGCTGCCGGCACCCATTATCCCGGTTCGCCATTTATTCTTAACATAGTCTCATTCTACCTTCGAGTGTACCTCTGCTCTTCTATCACACTCACCAAATTTCAGCTTTCTAAGTCCATTTTTAGGTTTTTAGGGGTTCGGGACCCCACCCCTTAGACATATAGCGCTTGAAACATTGGCTGCCAACAATGTTGGCAAACATATTTAAGATGATGGCTTGCCCGATGTCCCTGAAGTAGGATACGAGCTCTAACCACCTCTTTTTGCTAAAAGTGAATTTGGTGCTCGATTTTATACCAAAATAAATATGTATCTCCCTCTGCGTTTAGACCACGGGGACATCTGGCGCTCTGGAATGAAACAGATAATACTACGGGAATTCTAACCCATTTTGACATTCTTCACCCCTAGTTGTATCACTCCTCCCGTCATCACCACTAGGTCCTTTTTTGGTTTCTGACCGGGTACGCTCAGTGCTACGAACTCAACAGCATAGATTGCTGCGTTCTACCAACCATCTCATACGGCTTCCGAAACGCCAACAAGGCAAACTCATTAGTCCAAAACTTTTTGACCGGTAAATAGCAAGGCAATCGTACATACTTGGTAAACATACCCTTACAGAAAATACATAATACACCATCTAAGAAAACTTTCGGACCCTTCTCAATCAGCCTCCAAGAAACAAAAATCGTCAAGGCACTAGAGTGCATTTAAAAAAAAATATCGGAGATGCCTGCAGGGTAGCCATAGGGTATATGATCTAATTAACCCAACTCTCCTCTAGGAACTGACATGCGATTCCGTATCCGTAATAACCACCCGGAATCGAGAATATCCGCCCAAATACGTGTGCTCTACTTATGTAATATATCGATACTCAAAACATCGAATATCTATCCAGTGTGATGCTAAACATACGATTATATCCGAACCTAAAGGTATGACAAAAGGCGCGTGGAAATCCGGTGGGATACTAACCGATTACCGATGGGTAGCCAACCTTCCCTAGCACATATCATAAAGCTTATACACCAAATTGAATCCTTCATACTATGGGGGTGATAAGCCATTCATTAGGTCTACACACCAATACTGTGGTAGATACTTCTTATGATACGTAGCGACAACAATTGTCCTATGAACATGCTAAGGAAAATGCTTAGACAGATCCCAGAGGCCGGGCGGGTACCCGAGAGTAAATAACTCGTAGAAGGAAGCCTCCTACATATTCTAATATACACAATCGCAATCCCCATACCTCCCTCAGTAACCTAGGAATAGACCACCATTATTAGATTTAGACTATATGCTCATCGCAACGAATAGCACCTCACCGCTAGCTACGCAAATGCTAGAAAATTTTGCAGAGAAAGAAGAGGGTGGGGCTAACTCACTAAGGAGAGCGCATTCTAGCACCTTCCTTAATATACACTAATCTCGAAACTCCCCTCAACAATACCCGAAATAATAAACTATAAAAGGCCGCTAGACAACTATATTATCGGGAATGTAATAATCCCCTCAAATATTTAGTCACACGTAGCTACGTATTCTACGACAACAGTTGCATAACTGCGTTTCCTTAGACTTCTTAAGAAATCACCAGTACCAATATTGGTGATTGTTCCTCCCCTTATAATCTCTGTAATAAACATACTTACACAATTTCAAATCTTATGAATTCTTATACTATCCAACCAAACTAGAAGAACTACCAACCTAATTTACTATAAAAATTATCGGCAAATCCATAGATTTAGAATTATTCTCAGTAGGTGTTGGAAATGGATAGCCATTAATACCGCAAGATTCTTGCACTGTGCTATATGTTTAGGCCAACGAGCATGGTTTCATAGTTTCAGTACTTCTAACAAAAGTCCAAATACTAGTCAACTCTCATTTTTCCCTGTGATATACACTTCATTCACGAACCCAACAAGATGCGCATAATGATCAGTTACTGGTCAGGGTCGCATTGAAGTCGATCCCAATGAAGCTTGTTATTCGTTCTAGCTGAAATAAACAAAAATTTTGGATTTTCAATTGGCGCTAAATAACTTAAGCAACACTACCCATTTGTGACAACAATTGCCAGTTCAGCTGAGAGCCAATGGACTCCAGAAAATTTTATATGGCCCTTTGGTTACGTTCCCATCACCAAATTTTTCATAAAAAATAAATGAGCCATTAACAAGATAAACATTACACTTCAGATGCAAAATGCAAATATCCCACTGTAATGGAACTCCTAGAAATATTTCCGAACTCTTAGAAACATTTCCAAATATCTAATGGAACCACGTGAATGACCAGTATTGACATTGGTTTCATCTGCCTTTGCTAAGTTCAGTCTTGTTTGAAGCTCTGAATCCCTGTTAATGTTTTGAATATTCCATGAGCTACATCTATTCCCTTGGTGCTTTTTGGATTGATGTGATCAAGATAAATGAACCGTTCATCTGAAAATAAAATTTCTAATAACATACTTACAGAATATTGTTATAAAATATAGCGTAGTTTATTTTCATAATTTATTAGGGTGCTTATATAATAAAAAAATATTACTTAGTATGAACCTTGATGGTTGACATGCAACCAGTGATGTTGACATAAAGTGCTCTCAGCATAGTGTTTGAAGTAAAATCAAAAGAGATGATTTTCATAAAATTTAAACGTATATTGACCTTACTGTATATTCCGAGATTTAATTTTCACAATTCACAAAGGCCTGTTGACATCTCGAACTTCTATGCATGCGAAGCTTAATCCCTCTCCGACCTTTTTTGAAGCAAAATTTTATACGTCCCTACTTTCTGCCGGTTTACTCCTCGTTTAATTTTAAACCCTCTCCTCTTCTTAATTTTTACTGTAAAGGTAATTGTAAGAGGCAAAAGAAAAATAGTAACAATATATTATAATAAATATATTCTTATGAAACCAATTAATAATCCACAGGCATTCGGCTTCCGTTTCCTGACATCCAGATCCCGTGCCCTCCGGATCGCTGAATCCTCGACTAAGGTTCTAGACAACTATTTACCTTATAAAGTTGCGTTTCAGCACGTGTTTGGCATAAATTTGTTACAAAATAAAATAATCATCTTGAACAAATTTTCATGACACCGGTGTAGATCCAATATATTACGACTTAAGGGTTCTTGCACATATATTCGAAAAATTGTTCAGCACATCCTCTAGCAACATAAATATTTCGCTAACAAAAATATTTCTAGACGAAGAAATTATGATCACGGAGTGATCTCAATTTCGAGCCAACTGTGGCTCCGACTCCGGCTCCGGCTTCCGGCTTTGGCTCCGGCTTTGGCTCCGGCTTTGGTTCGTGGCTCCGAGTTCCGACTAAGGTTTCTGCCATCTATTTGAAAAAGGTTCAGCACGTTTCTTTAGGCAATAAAATTTTCACCTAAAATATATTCTTGAAAAATATTTATACCTAGCTCTGGCTCCGGCTTCCGCCCCTGGACCCCTGGCCCGCGAATTCGGTCCGCTCCAGGCTCCGCTCCGGACTAGTCCGGACTAGAGGTCTGTGCATATTTAGAAAATTGTTCAGAACGTCTTCTCTGACATTAAATTTTTCACCGAAAAAAATATTCTTTGAAAAAAATCATACCAAGGCTCCGGCTCGGCTCCGGCTCGGCTCCGGCCGGCTCCGGCTCCGGCTTTGGATCCAAACTAAGGTTTCTGCATTATTTGTAAATTGTTCAGACACGACTTTTGGCTATAAATTTTTCAAAATAAAAAAATAATTTCTGAAAAAAATTCACACCAGGATGCCGGCATCGCTTCTGGCTCCTGGCTCCAACTAAGGTCTTCAGCACTATTGATTATTGTTTCAGCACGGTCTTCTGGCAATAAATTCTTCACCTAAAAAAATATTTCTAGAAAAAATTATACCCAGGATCTGCCTCCATGTTCCAACTCCGGATTGGTCCGACTGAGATTTCTTGCACTATGTTGAAAAATTATTTCAGCACGTCTTCTGCAATAAATTTTTCACCTAAAAAACATTTCTTGAAAAAAAAAAAATTCCAAATCAGGCTCCGCTCCGGCTCCGCTCCGGCTCCGGCTCGTGGCTCAACGGCTGGCTGACTAAGGATATACATACACAATATGAAAATAATTCGAGACACGTACATAATCTGGCAAATGAATATCATTCAACCTAAAAAACTATTTCTTAAAAAGAGATTCAATACCCAGATCCGGACATCCGACTAGGATCTGGCTTCCGGCCACTCGTTTCCGACTAAGTTTCTGCACTATTATGAAAATTGTTCAGCACGTCTTCTATGAATTAAATTTTTCACCTAATAAAATATTTCGAATTTGAAAAAAAATTCATTATACCAGGATACGATTCCGCCTTCTTGCTCCGACTCAAATTTAACTGCACTATTGAAAAATTGCTTTAGCACTAGTCTTCTAGCAACTAATATTTTTCACCTAAGAAATAATTCAGGAAAAAATCATACCCAGGATCCTGGATCGAACTTCTGGGCTCCGTTGTCCTAGACTCCGACTTCCGGATCCGGATCCTACTAAGTTTTTCTTTTGTTCTATTTGAAAAATTGTTATCCAACGCTAGTCTTCTGGCAATAAATTTTCATCCTAAAATTTTTTTTTTTTTAAATTCTTAATACCCAGGATCGATCCGGATTCGGATACCGACTAAGGTTAATTCTGACACTATTGAAATCGCTTAGCACATCTTCCTGGCATTAAATTTTTCACGTCTTAAAAAAATATTCTTGAATAAAAAAATTCATTAAACCAAGGATCGCTCCTGCTCCGTCTACTCGGAATCTGACAAAATTTTCTTCACTATTTGAAAAATGTTCAAGCGGGGATTTTTTATTTTTATTTTATTATTTTTTTTTTTTCTTTTGGTAGGGCCGGGATAATTTTCTAACCAAAAAAGATATTTTTTTCGAAAAAATAATCAATTACTCCTGGACTCCGACATCCAACTCCGGCTTTCGACTTCGAACTTCTGCAAAGGATCCGGATCCTACAAAGGATTCTGCACTATTGATAATTGTTCAGCTACGTCTCTGGACAATGGATTGTATTGTTTTTACAAAAATTATTTCGGATAGAAATAAAAGTTTAATATACCAAGGATCCGCCTTCTGACTCCGAGCTCCGGATCGCACGGGACTCGGCTCCACTTCATTCATTTAGATGAGTAGAATCCGAAAGAACTGAGTTAGTAAGGTAGAATATGAAAAAATATATATATATATATATAGTTTTTCTATATTACAAATAAAATTTATTATTTTAAAATCTGAAACTGGAATTGTAATTTTGACTGGAATTGGAAATTTTTTTAGTTCCACACCTCTCTAAATAAATTTCTTTATCTAAAAAAAACTATTTAGAATTTTAAAAAAATAATTACACCATGATGTTCAGGAGAATTTGTTCAATAACTATATAGAATAATTAAAAAAAAAATTAAATTGATGAAATAGTCAATTGGTTAAATAAATTAAGTTATACAGGAAAAGGTCTCCCCTTAGAACTTCATTAAAAATTTTAAATTGCTAAAATTATGTGGTGTCAAATTTTGAATAGGTGATTTTAAGAAAGTTTCTAATAAATGAGATAAATTGTAAATTATAATGAATACCAATAAAATGTGGAAGCAAATATGTGAAGGTTACCAGTAGGATTTTGAAGTATTTTCTAAAACTGATAGTTTTTGTCAAAGTTACTTACATATATAATTAATATATATAATTTATTGATTTTTAAATTTATTCTGAATTTTTTTGCAATAACAATTAAAGCAAATTATCTCAATTGAAAGTCACGTGTCTGTGAAAACTAAAATAATAACTTCAAAGCAACGAACATCAAATAGAATTGGAAATAAAAAAGAAAACAATCAATCAAGTCAAAGGCTGCCAAATAGAGGCAATAAAAAAAAGGTATTTCAATATACATTTTATTATTAATAGAGAAAAAAAAAAGTCATTAAGAAAAAGTTTTTCTTTATTATTTATGTATATATTTTTAGCACTGCAAATGTTTATCAATATACGTTGAATTATCTACGTATTTTCATGTGTGAATATTGTAAAATTATACTTACTAATTTATACATCCTTGTTTAGGTTTTAAAATTTGTTTTAATGATAATTACAGAACGATGTTATTTGCACTTAACAAAGTCCTTCAATAAAGTTTGTGAACGAATCCGTTGCCATATTGGTCCACGTTATCCGATCCCTATTTGATAATCAATCAACTTCGAAATCGTGTAAGCATTCAGAAGGTTCAAATTAAAAAAAATTTCTGGTGGTTCTGACAAATATCATAGTTCTTAATTAAGGAGAACACTTAATATATGAACATTTTGTGGTGAGTTAAAAGTAGTCAGAATGTTAGTGTGGATACATTAATTGCTATGTTTAGGGCTAAAACTGAACATAGGAAAAAGAAAAACTGCTCAATCGAAAACTCCTGCATCCTGGGTAAAAAACATTATAAATACTACTCTTGCAGATAGAAAAAAAACTTCTACCTCCTTTACATCTGATGGTTCTTGTTTCGAACATCTGACATTTTTTATTTTCCTTTTTATCATCAGAAAAACTCGAGGAAGGTATGTTTGTGGGCCTGCAGATTCGACAATGTATGTCTGATAATGATTTTGAAAAACTATGATACCAGTTGAAAAGGAAGAGTGGATTTTCGTAACTTTTTGGGGAACTTTAAAGTTTCTAACTATAAAGTAATAGTGGAGAATATGTGGTAAAGTTTTAAAAAATTGGGTTGCAACATGAGTGTGAAAGTTCACTTCTTCATTGTGCGAGTTTTTTCACCGAAAATTTAAAAGTTAATGAGGAGCAAGGAGAAAGGTTTCATCCTTAACATTAGTTCCTCTCTGATGATGCTCAACATAGAATTCCTAGGGCGCTCTCCAGTCTCTGGTTTAAGAAGATGCTTAACTGACTCAATTCGTGCTTTAGCAGCTTTGACAACATGCGGTATACAATCAAAACTTGACCCCATAAACGCCGCTCACCGGTGGACCGTGGCTCAATCGGTAGAGTGACAGAGTCGCATGGTAAGAGGCCGGGTTCGATCCCTACTCCGGATCCTAGCTAGAAATTACCTAGAGAAGTTTCCCTCCTAGATAGGGCTATGCCCGTGAGGTGTCAACTTTTTATTGAATAAAAAAAAATCTTTATTTTCATTTTCCCTTTTTTATTTTTTTTGCTTCATAAAGCAAATCTATTTCTTCCATTTCCTTTTCCCTTTCTTGCTTATCCATTTCTGTTTCCATTTGAGTTCTCTTCAGTTATTTAATTTCCTCTTCCTTTTACTTGCCCTATCATTGCTTTTCTTCTTTTAATATTGTCTACAAATTTCATCATATCACCACCACCATTTGATTTTTCAACAAATATCTCTCTAAGAGGGGTGTTCTGAGGGTCTTCCAAGAATTTCTTATTCTACCTATTATTATTATTATTATTATTATTATTATTATTATTATTATTATTATTATTATTATTATTATTATATTATTATTATTATTATTTTATTAATTATTATTAGATTATTATATTATTATTATTATAAACATTCGTTCTTTACCACTTTTCTACAAGTTTTTTTTTCGTCGTGATGTGATTTCGTCTTTCTTTCTCCAGTTGTCAAACCTTGACCATAAGGTCATCCCATTCTTTATCTTTTATCCAACAGTTTTCTATCTACATTTTAAATTTAATTCCGAATCTGTAAACCATAAAATCATTTGCAATCAACTTTTTAACTACATATTGCCAAAGTTCTTCTTTTTTCTTTCTTTGTTGGTATTTCAATAATTATTGAAAGTGTTCACTTTTCGTTGCCTTTATTAATTGTTTCCTAAAGTACTTTTTACCATTTTTCTTGTTTGTAATTTTCAGCCTCTTCCTCTATCTGTTTTATTTGCTTCTTTGTTATGAATGTTTTTCTTATTTAGATGTTTTGAGCGATACTACCGAATCTCATATTCGGTATGCTTCTACTTTTTCTTCCATCATATTTTACTCTTTCTACTAGTACCTTTCTGGGAAATGCTTTATCTCTGGGATAGGCATCACATCATGAGATTTCCCTCTTCACCCTCTCCGGCCACATACTGAACCTCTACAGTTGTAAGGTTCTATTTTTCTGTAGTTGGTCATCTGAACTGGATTGGGAGGATCTTGAAGTTAATATAGCCTCAACTTCTGGGCTATTTTGGATCATTTTAATCATTTGGTTTGCTCCGTCCCTCTTCATATCTGTTACATAGCGAGTAAGGGACAGGGCTTCCAATTCCATGGGCATTTCTTTTAATTTTACTGTTTCAAGGTTTTGATCTAGTTTTTGTAGTTTGTTCTCTCCACAACAAGCCAGCTGCCACACAATCTTCCCAACAAATTATTATTGGAAAAACAGCGCCGACATTCACCCATCGCTATCTCCTACAACAGTGAATAGGTCAACATTCATTTGCATGTTTTAGCATAATGTATTCTGAATATATTTTCTTGATTACATTCGTAGGGGCAAGTCAGACAACATTTAAATAATTTTACATCTGAATGTTTAAGCATATGTAATTTTAAGTTTCCTTTATAATTACATTCAAAGGAGCAATCAGAACATTTAAATAATTTTACATTAGCATGTTTAAGCATATGTAATTTTAAGTCTCTTTCCCGATTAGATTCGTAGGTGCAGTCAGAACATTTAAATAATTTTACATCTGAATGTTTAAGCATATGTGTCTTTAAGTTTCCTTTAAAATTACATTCAAAGGAGCATTCAGAACATTTAAGTAATTTTACATTAGCATGTTTAAGCATATGTAATTTTAAGGCTCCTTTCTTATTACATTGGTAGGAGCAGTCAGAACATTTAAATACTTTTAAATTTAAATGTTTAAGTATATGTACTTTTAAGTCTCTTTTCTGATTACATTCGTAGGAACAGTCAGAACATTTAAATAATTTTATATCTGAATGTTTAAGAATGTGTCTTTTTAAGTTGCTCTTTTGATTACATTCATAGTTACACTCTGAACATTTAAATAATTTAATATTTGCATGATTAAGTATGTGTACTATTAGGTGACTTTTCCGATAATATTCGTTTGAGCAATCAGAACATTTAAATAATTTTACTTTCACTCCTTTCTCTACCTTTCCTGCATGTTTAAGCAGGTGTGTTTTTAATTGCAATTTCCGATTACATTCATAGGAGCACTCGGAACATTTAAATAATTTTACATTAGCATGTGTAAGCATATGTGCCATTAGGCTTCCTTTGTAATTACATTCATAGTCGCAATGAGAACATTTAAATAATTTTACACTCGCATGTTTAAGCATGTGTCTTCTTAAGCTACTTTTCTTATTACATTCGAAGGAGCATTCAGAACATTTAAATAATTTTGAATGTTTAAGCATATGCGTTGTTAAGCCTCTTTCCTTATTACATTCATAGGAACAGTGGGAACATTTAAATAATTTTACATTTAAATGTTTAAGCATATGTTTTTTTAAGTCTCCTTTATAATTACTTTTATAGGAGCAGTCAGAACATTTAAATGATTGTGAATTTGAATGTTTAAGCATATGTGTGTTTAAGTTTCCTTTATGATAACATTCATAGGAACACTCAGAACATTTAAATAATTTTACATTAGTATGTATAAACATATGTGTCTTTAGGCTTCCTTTGTGATTACATTCATAGGAACAGTGAGAACATTTAAATAATTTTGCATTCGCATGTTTAAGCATGTGTGCTTTTAAGCTTGCTTTCACATTATATTCATGGGAGCAGACAAAACATTTATACTTCTTATTGCTGTGAGTTAGCTGATGTTTTTTTAAGTTTAATTTGCAATTAGATTCATAATTGCAATGAGTGCATTTAAACTTTATTTTGTTGTGTGTTTTTAAATGAGTTTTCAATTCAACGTTGCTTTTAAAACTGAAATTACAATATTTGCAACTGAGGTTTTCCAGATGATCCTTTGTGATGCCTTGTTGATACGTCACTGCCCTCCGAGGTCTGCATCTTAACGTCCTTTTCTCTTCTAAATCTTTTTCTTCTTCACCAGCGTTGCTAATTTGGCTCTGTACAAAACAATGAAAAAAAGATTAGAAAAAGAATGCAGAAAGAAATTCAAATAATTTTAGTATGAATTTGAAATGTAAAATTATTATTATTATTATTATTATTATTATTATTATTATTATTATTATTATTATTATTATTATTATGATTATTATTATTTTAATAAATCTTAAATTTTAAAATCCTAGTTACTGTTTTCTGTCAATGATGTTAATCTATTAAATTAAAAGGAAAATTAATAATTTAAATTTTTTTTTTTTGAGTGGGTGTACAGAGATCTTCACAGCTCACTGGAATGCGGCAATGCTGGGACAAGAGGACCTCTCTCAAGAACGACCTCTAAACCGAACATGAAACGTGGAGGTGTGGGAGATGTTAAATCCTATGTAGCAGATGGAACACGAGGACTGCGGTAATGTTGAGAGAGTTGGGCTCGTCATTGGGGCGACCTGAAAACTGACGGGGAAAAGGGCGGAGAAGAAAATGCTACATCCGATACAGTAGATTGAGTTCGGAAAAGGAATTTAATAATCAAATTAAAACAGAAAGATGGCGAGTCAGTCAGGAGAAAACGCAGGCGTTCATCAGGGGGTCTGAAGCGTAGGAAGAGGAAAAACCTTTGGCGGACAATGGAGAGTGCAGGGCAGTCTATAAAAATATGGCGAATAGTAGCGGGTGTAATGAAGTTTACAAAACTGACGAGTAGGAGGAGGTTCTTTGGACATGAGCCAGTTTAAGTAAAATAAATACAACATTTTGGTGACGTTGACGGCAGTAAGAAGGCCACACCCCAAGGTTCGGGCTAATGAGGAGATTTTCCCCGTGACTATCTCGCTCCCAGCACTCCTGCCAAGCGGAACGAAACTCACTGTTGATGTGGGGGGAGGTAATTGGAGGAAGGAAGGTGATGCTTGAATCTAGAAACTAAATATGTATTTTTTTTTTTTAAATAAGTGTAACTTTATTTATCAACTCTGGTTGAATTTGGAAACTAATAACTTTTTTTTTTTTGGTTTAGTCATTTGGAATTTAACTGGGTTTATTTTATCAATTCAGGTTGAAACTGAATATTTTCAAAATATGTTCAGTTCTTTAAATATTTGAAATTTAACTTTGTTCTTATTTCAGTATTTGAAATTGAACTTTAGGATTTTTTTTTTAACATTTTTTTTATTTTATATTGGAGAGGCTATTTGACATTTTAAAATAAGATTACTAAATTAGAATTGAACTTGAAATTTTGTTTGAATATTTGAAGACTTGATTGGATTAATTTGAATAAAGTTTATTGAACATAGATTGCACCTAATAATTTCACATTTGTTTGTTCAACCATTTATTTGAATAAGAGTTTGTCAAGTTGAAGAGATTTAAGACAGTTGTTTGGAATTTTCGGATTTTCATGAATATTGTTGTTCCTTTTATATTGAAGAAATGACAGTTGCAAATAAAGTGTTCCTACATATTGTTTCATTTATATTAAAAGAACAGAAGTTGTAAATAAAATTTTATCAAGGAATAAGTTTATATTCCTCTTTTATATTTCTGTTTGAGTAATACATTTCTGAATTGATGTTGAGACATTAGAGTTGAATAAACCCTGAAGTTACTATACTTATATTGAGGAAACTCTCTGAAAGTGACAAGTGACAAAAAAGGTAAGTGTTCTACATTCTGAAAAGTAATTTAAGAGTCAAAGGATCAAGAAACACAAATAGAAACACAATGCAATGAACAAATTCACTTTAAAAGTAAGTTATTATAATATATTATAAGGGGTTATTAAACGACTATACAGGTGTTTTGGTGTGCTGAACTGGTTATATTATATCAAGACATATTAGTGGATAGTCACTCACAACACACTACGATAACGTACTATAGACTAACAGTTTTTATACCATGTTTAGATAATATGATTTCTTCCCTAGATGAAAGGTTTTTAACTCGCCAGTACACTGTCATATGTTCAATTCCAGTCAACTGTGACGTTTCAGTTAACAAAGTTCAATCAGCATTCGAATTCTAGAGAAATGACTTGATTGGCTTTTACGATAAAGTATTCCTTGGAGAGTGGGAATTATGCAGACAAAATTGGAAAGGATATCAAGAAAAACCCAAAGTGCCCTCACCGGATTTGACGTATTTTCCGAAAACTTGTTCCCAAATATAAACATACTATTAAAAAAACTTGTTGTTCTTCCTATTTCTACAGCTTCAGTTGGAATAGGCTTTTCATAACTAAAATTAGTTAATACGTATTAGAGAAACACCAGTAACAATAGACTGAATGGACTTGCTTTTACTTTTTATTCATAAAGACTTGGGATTCAGAAATCCCCAACGAAGATTCACAAATCCCCAACATTTAAGTCATCAACAATTTGTTGGATCTGGGAATACATGATGTTTGCAGCTTGTTCTAAAAAGCCTACTTAAAAATTAACATTATTATTTTGTTGATATTTATTGTTGTTTTTCTACTATTCCATTCCTACACCATTGGAATTATGTAACTTATGATGGCTTTGTTAATATATATATATATATATATATATATATATATATATATATATAATATATATAATATAATATATTATATATATATAATATAATATATATATATATAATAGTATATATATATATATATATATTCTTTCTTCTTTTATCTTCCTTATATTTTCCCAAGAATGGGAGTAAGGTACGGTGCGCGACGGGCATCGGAAAAGAAAAGCAGTAGAACATGACACAAGTCGAAAAGAAAGCCCAGCCTACCGCCCCCTCATTACCATTATTAGCGAGAAACTCAGCGCAGTCAGAAATCCACCAGCTTCATGGACAGCATACCCTCACTATGGTAGGATCGTCAGTTTAAGGGTTCATCCCTTGTGCCAGTGGCCACACCATACCCCGCACAATCCCCCGCATTCAACTCCTGTTATAACACCTTCTTCTCGCCTCTACAAAGCTGACATTTCTCTCCTTCAAACATTCGTTTTTACTGACTCAATCCACTTTTCTTCGGTCTCCAGCCGGTAGACGGTTCCCAACACACTCCCACTATACATATATCCGGGCTAACCAACCGACTTTTCATTCAATCCTTTCCATATGACCCAAACCATCTCAACATACTTTCATTTATTCTCCATTTACCCCTTTCTTCACACCACACCATCTCTAATACGTTCATTCCTCACTTTATCAATTCTTCTTCACACCTAGCTAGGGTTGTTAAAAAAACGGTTTTTTTTATTTTTTTTTTTTAAAAAAACACGTTTTTTTAAAAAACAATGTTTTTTTTGTTTTTGTTTTTAGAAATTATAAGCTTATGTCATCATGAAACAATATTGTAATTAACAGCACAACAATTACCCCTCTAGGCCTAAATATTCATACAATATTAGATATATATAAGTATATAATATATATATCTCGTACTCAACTATATATTATATTAATATATATATATATATATAAATATATATATATATATTATATATGATCAAAAAAAGATGAATACTTAAACAGTGGTTTTGGGGTTCAGGGAAAATGAGAATGAGAAGGTGATTATTCTGTGAGGGAGAGTATGATGTGTAAGTAATACTTTCTTTAAAACACAAGAGTATCCCAAAAAGATATACGTAGAGTTGTGTAGGTATGATATGTATTCTAAGTGAAAAGTATGATTGATTTTGTGTTGTGAAGAAGATGGTGAAGTATGTATTGGATGTTAAATTAGTGAAGGGTTTAGGAATGGGATTATCAAATCATTTTATGTTGTTCTATAAAATTAAGGGGTTTAGTGACTATGGATGAGAGAAGAAGGTGATACAGAATGAAGATGAGTGGTAAAATTAAGAGTGAGAAAGTTAAGTGAACAAGTAATAAGGATAAGTATGAAGAACGCTCCAAGTAAATCAGTTGAAATGTGAACAGTTGAAAATGAATAAATCTGGAAGCAAATGAAGAAGCAATTATTAGCAGTGCAAAAGAAGTATGTGGGTATGCTTAAAGTAGAAGTAAGAATGATAACAGTGATGTTGTTTAATGAGAAGTGAAATGCAGCGGTTTACAAAGTAAAAAAGAAATCGCTTGTGTTAACTGTACTAAACAGCAAATTTTGATTGAAGTTTCAAAAAGTAAAGATCATTTGGAAATTATATAAGAGGAATACAAAACAGGAATGCCTAAAAGATGCATACGGAAGAGAAAAGAAAGGTAAATGAACAGTGAAGGGAGATGAAATGGGACATACAAGGAAAAGAAAGCTCTTCAGAAGGAAGCGCGAAGGTAAGAATTAGAATAATGGGGAACCTGCTAGAATAGATTGAATTAGATTGTGTTTTTGTAATGATGAAAATGATCGAGTGAGTGTGAAAGAACACTTTGAAAATCTGTTATAATATGGCAGTAAAGAGGGGAGGTATAATGACTGTGTGTGGTTTATGTACAAGAAGGAATGTATTTTTGGGGATGAGGTTATTAGCAAAGAGGAGGAAAAGGGTAGAGTGAGAAAGTGAAGGTGGGTAAATCTGCAGGTATAGATGAAATTACTGTGAAATGATCAAGAACGTGAGGAGAGATGGATTGATTGGATTTGGAAGTTGTGTAATAAAGCGTTTATGGGAGGGCATGAGTTTCGAAGGGATTGAGGAAGCAGTAATAGTTACCTTTATATAAAGTAAGGAGATAAAGGAAACTGTAAAAATTATAGGGGATATAAGTTTATTGAGTATTGTAGGAAGATATATGCTGGTGTTTTGTCGAAAGAGTGCGCCAAGTGACTGAAGACTGATTGGTGAAGAACAAGGTGCATTTAAGAGTAGTAGAGGTCGTGTGGATCAAATCTTTACATTGAAGCAAAAATGAGAGAGAGGAAGAAATAGAAATTGTATTTAGGTTTATGTATTTGCAACAGGTGTATAATAGGGTTAATAGGGAGTCTATGGCAGGTGTTAAGGATATATAGTGTTGGTGATAGGCTTCTGAATGGGAAATCAAAATATTGTATGGACGATAGTGAAGGTGTGAAGAATAAATGGTGCAAAAAGTAATTGATTTAGTATTAATAGCGGAGTAGGCAGGGATGTGATGTCCCCTTGGTTATCAATTTGTATATGATGGGTTATGAAAGAAATTGAAGGTATGGCGTTACAGAAATGGGTGTAGAAGATGGAGATGAGTGAGGGTGCCCTACCTATAATGTGGATGATTTGGTGTTTGTGGCGAATCGGAAGAGTTTGAGAGGAATTTGTAGAGAGATTTGGCAGCGGTGGTTAAAAGATGGTTTGAAGAGTAAAACGTCAGATAAAAGTAGTATGGTGTGAGGAGGACAGTCTCAGTGTGAAGTTATTTAGATGGTGAGCAGCTGGAACAAAGTCCGAGTTTCTATGACCATATATGTTTGATGAAGAAGGAACGACAGATTCTGATGTTAAGGAGGCAGTAGAGAGCATTCCAGGAAGTTGGATGGAGCAATCAATTGCGTATTGTAATGTAAAGGGACCTAATTCCTTTATTTGCGAATAGGTCATTCACCATAGTATTTTTTTACCTTTTCTCTTATTATATTGAGACTACAGTCTGGAATAAGAAGTATAATCTAAAGTTCATGGCTTCAGATGGACAATCTTAGGGCATGCTAGGTGAAAGAGATTGATAAATTGAGAATGCTCGCATTAGAATGCGGGTGTCCGGTAAATGCGAAAATAAATGAAAGTATGTTGAGATGGTACAAGGTCATGGGAAAGGATGAATGATAGTCGTTTTTAAGCAGTGTATAGTGGCGAGTGTGTTTGAAAACCGACCGGCTGGAGATCGAAAAAAAAGTTGGATTGAGTCATAACGCATGTCTGAAAGAGAAATTGAGTTTGCAAGAGGCGAATTAAAGGTACATAATAAGGAGAATGTCGGGTTTGTGAGGGTATGGTTGTGCCCCTGGGTAAGGGATGAACCCTTACACTGACGATTTACCCTAGTGAGGGTCCGTCGCAGTCCCGTGAAGCTCTTAGGTGGATTTTCTGACTGCGACGAGTCCTTACAAATTAATGGAAGGGGGCGGTAAGGCTGCTTTCTTTTCGACTTTGTCAGTATTCTTCTACTGCTTTTCTTTTTCTGATGCTGTTATGCACCTTACACCAGTCTGGGAGAAAAAGTAGTATGAGAAGTGTATATATATATATATAATATATATAAATTGATATATAATATATATATATAATATAATATATATATATAATAATATATAATATATATATATATATATATATATATAAATAATATATAATATATAATAATAATAATAATGAATAATAAGTAATATAATAATAATAATAATAATAATAATAAATAATAATATCAGTGAAATGTAATAATTATATGCCCTAGAGCACTAATAAAACTATGAAGTAGCTAAAACCTACTTATAGTTTGTATACCCTTTTAACATTATGTATTACGGCATTTTAATGCTAATACCCTAAAAAGACTTATATATATGAAAAATAAGTAATTTAAAAAAAAAAACAAAAAAAAACAAAAAGATTTGAATTTGTCCCCTTTTTTTTAAAAAAACGTTTTTTTTTTTTTTAAAAAAAAACGAACGGTTTTTTTAATCCCAACCCTAACCCTTTAGCCACCACCCCTAAGATTGTCCATCCCAACACATTGAACTTTAGATCTAACTTCTTATTCCAGACCATAGTCTCACTTACATATACAATAACACAGGTAACAGACATACCCTCATGTAAAAACCCCTGCACACTCAAGGACTTATCCCTTTTACATTCACCCAACATTTAATTGCACCAGCCACCTTCCTGCCATTCACCAACTTTACCTACTACACTCTGCATCGTCCTTCCCTTCTCATCCAAACACATACCCTAAATATTTAAAACTCAGACACTTGTTCAGCTGCTCACCATCTAACATAACTCACACTGAGGACTTTCCTCACTCACCAACCAAAACCTTACTCTATTCCACGTTTACTTTCAAGCCCTCCTTTTCACACCCTGCCCCAAATCTCTCCTACCAATCCTCTTCAAACTCTCTTCAGATTCCCACACAGAATCAAAATCATCCGCAGATAATAGGTAGGCACCCTCCACTCATCTCCATTCTCCACCATTCTAACACCATTACCTTCCACCCCCCACCTCGAATTCTTTCATAACCCCATCCATATACAAATTGAATTAACCAAGGAGACATAACACAACCCTGTCTTAATCCGCTATTAATCCTAAAACCACTCACCATTGACACCATTTATTCTTACACACGCTTCACTATGTCATACATACCTTTGATTCATTCAGAAGCCTACCACAACACCATATATCACTAAACACCTGCCATAAACCTTCCCTATTAACTCTATCATACTCCTGTTGCAAAATCCATAAAAACCCTAAATACAATTTATTCTTCTTCTCCCCCCTCATTTTCATCCAATCATTTGTTTTATTGGCTTTGATCCACATCCCTCTACCACTCCTAAACGCACCTTTGTCTTCACCAATCAGTCTTCAGTCATTCAACCCCAAAATACCAGCATATACCTTCCCTACAAACTCAATTAAAACTAGTTCCCTATAATTTCTACAGTTCCCCCTTTCCCCTAACCCTTATTAAGGGTACTATTACAAGCTTCCGCCAATCCCTGTGGAACTATTGCCCTCTATAAAACGCTTATTAACAACTTCCAAAATCCAAGTCACAATCACCATCTCGCTCCGTTCTTGATCATTTCACCAGTAATTTCATCTAATACCTGCAGATTACCATTCTTCAACTTTTCACTCTACCCATTACCTCTCCTTACTAATAACCTCATCCCCCAAAATACCTATTCCTTCTTGCACCCATCAAACCCACACACATTCACTATCAGCCCCATTCATTACTGTTAATATTGTGCCAATTTCAAGTTTCTTTCACACTCCTCTCACACCCATTCAAAATTACATATATTATAATATATATATATATTATATATATAAATATATATATATATATATATATAATATATATATATATATAATATATATAATATATATATATAATATATATATAGTAATATATCATTTTATATTTTCCATTAAAATATAAAGAAAAAAGAAACAAAAAAATTAATATAAGGAATACAGAAAAATTCATTACTAATTGTAATATGTGAGCATTCAACTGATGGTACAAAAAATGACCAAGAATATTAAGAAAGTAGAAAGCAAAAAATTGATTGCAACACAGAAAAAAAATTGATGACAAATGCAGAATACAAGGTGGTGCAAATTAAGGGCTTGCAATTAGAATAAAAGCTAAAGAAAGCCCAATACATAAGAAAAAACTGATAATTAGAAGATACCTGCAAGCAAATATAAGCCATTGCAGAAACTCAAGCACCTTTATTCTGAATGAAACTGTCTTCTTTGTTAGAGTAAACAAAAGAAAATAAAAGCAAAGTACAAGATTGAACTTCAAGCAACATATAAGCCATTAAGAAGAAACACTTAGTAACATCTATTCAGTTGGATGATATTAATTTCACAAAAGAAAATTATGAAAGTGGAAATTAAGAGAAATTGACTAAACTTCAATCAAACCAAAGTATATGAATAAAGAACTATTAGAGTAAGAAACCTGAGACAACAAAGAAAACTCTATGGCAAGCTAAATTCAACCAGAAGACAGCTAAAAAGGATTTCAGCTAATAGAGCCATCTTCAAGCAACTTTATTGATCAGCAGCCCCACAAATTGAGTAATATAAAGCCACCACCCTAATCTCAGCCATTCTGAAAATCCAAAACATCAGAAAATAGAAGTCAAAGATTTTTATAGGTATTAATCTAGTTGTAGGGATTTATAGTATGAAAGAGAAGTAATACACATCACTGAGTTTTGTAAGAAGGGAATGTTTTCCTGTAATTTCTTTGTTTAAAAAAAAAAAAAAAGTTCTTTGAAAATGAAAGATCGAAATTAGAGGAAACAAAGGTTAGGTTTTTCTTTTCTAGGTAAGAAACTGTTCGCCACACAAAAAATTTCTTCTCTTTTCTTCAGAGTTCAATTTTCTGGAAATTTTAGTAAATATTCTTTTTCTTTTATTTTTTTAGTACAATTCACTGTTTATTCAAAAGTTCTCTAGACATTGCTGTTTATGCGAAAACACTTGCACTGACATTGGCATTGGTACTGTCACTTTTTATCATTTAATCCTTTACTTAATTAATTAGTTTTGCATTATTTTAATTATTTTATTAATTAATCAATTAACCCTAATATTAGAGTCACTTTGGCGTTCAGCAAAATTAGAGATAATAAAGCACAGATAAAAGTGCTTCAATTAATTGTTATTATCAGAATACATAATATTGTCTCTACGATAAAAAAAATAGAAAATGACGATAATAAACGATTCTAATATAGAAAAGAAAATGGTTACCCAGTAACTTTAATAAGAATATTATGCCAGTTAAGAGTGCTTTAACAAAGGATTTTATTCTAACAAACTTTTCATTTTTTACATGACTTAGATTAAGTGCTCGAAATTAGAAACTGAAATGAACCAATTAGATGCAAAAGTAGAACCTCATTTAAAAATTCTTGTAGTGAATTTATTTAGCAGAACTCTGTGAGCGTTTGACACAATATAGCATTGGAAAGACTGTAACTGATAACCAGATTGTGATTAGTAAAATGATTTCTTGAAAATTAAAGTAAATATGAGCCAAGGATTAGTGCACAAGACAGTGCTAAGTAATGATCAAGTAAAGTGAGTAAAAGCAAAGTGTAAGCCTAGTTCAAAATTGCAATAGACCCAATCTTGTTAACTTGACATTGAAAAAAGTAAAATAAAAATTACAAGAGCATGAAACAATACTTGCAAAAAAAAGGAGAACTAGAAAAGTTTGATCTTGCTACCAACACAGAATTCATATAAAGAAAATTTAGAGCAGAGTCTTTATAAAAAAGTGTGAACAAAAAATTATAAAGTTCCAATTTTAGTGTTTAGCGATACTTCTGTAAAAAATGGAAAATGAGAAAATTCTGAAACTAAAATAAAAAGTATAGGTGAAAATAAAAATCAAATTAGTAGATATTTTAAAACAAAAATTAGAAGTGAGTAGGCCTATTAATAATCCTCTTCCAACATTGAGCCTGAAATATTTAATGAAAAGGATCCACTAAATTTAAAGATTTAATGCTAGTTTTTAAAACCAATATAGAAGAAAAATGTGAAAAATGAAATAAACAAGCTTTCCTATTTAATTAAGTATACAGAAGTTAAAGCAGAAAATATAGTAAGTTAAGAAGTTGTATGCATTGGAGATGAAAAATATAAGTTATAAAAAGGCAGTAGAAAAATTCGAGAAACAGTGGGAGTTTCGAGAAGTTATTGCTGAATACGATATTTGAAAAAAAAAGCCTAGAAGACTGGAATGAGAATAAGAATGAAGTAGTGAAACTTATGGCAGATTTTTCTTTGTTTTTAACTCTATCAAGTTAAGCAATGAAAATATTACTCCATTAAGAATTGAATTCCTACTGGTGCGTATTTATAGAATAGGTTAATGAAAAACTTCCCCATACAAGCAGCGTTGATAAGTGGATGATATAAGTTGATAGTATGTATGAAGAAAATAAAAAGGAAAACTTTTATACATTTACCAAAAGTTTGTTGAAAAAGAAGCAAGAATAATGAACACCACCACTAATTTTGGAGAATTGGCATTGGTACAAAACCAAAGCAAACAAAAATACAAAGTGAAAAAGGTAAGTCACTTTATACAAAAAAAAATAATAATAATGAAATTAGAAATAAAATTAATAATAATAATCAATAAATAATAATAATAATAATAAATGGAATAATAATAATGACAATTAAAAACAATATGGAGTAGTAAAGTATAGTAATAATAATAATAAATCACAGTTTTGCAATTTTTGTAAAAAAAAGACAATCATAGTATAAATAAAATGCAAATTCTAGAAAAACAAAGCCAAGATGAAATAACAAAGTTTATTAAAGACAATAAATTATGCTTTAAGTGTCTCAGATCAAATCATTAAGTTAGTAACTGTAAAAGAACAGAAAAATGTGAAAAAGTAATAAGCAACATTTAACCATTTCTTGCATAGAGAAAAAGTAGTGCAAAGAGCAGATGGTTCAAACCCTCACCAGCAAGCACAACTGTGAATTTAGAGAAAAATAAAGATAAGAAAGTAGAGTCAAAAGAATCATGAAGTTAATGAAATAAAAAAACCTTTCAGACAAAAGTAAGTAATAAAAAGCTATTTTACCCTGCAATTCCCAGTTAAAATAAAGCTTAAAAGTAAAGCGTTAAAGTGATAAAGAACATACAGGGTCTAGATACATATTCATCAGCATGTTTTATGGACTTAAATTTAGCTGCAGAACTAGGTATGTCATATATGAAACCTCAGAAAGATATAGATATAACTACAATGTATGGACAGAATAAAATAAAAACATACATTTTAAATAATCTAGAAATCTATGATATTGAGATGAGGAAATCTGAAACCATAAATAATATATACTGCAAAGAAAATTGGCCCTTTAAAATAGAAGAAAGTCCATCTATCAAAGATATAAATGGATTAGAATACTTGAGTCATGTGCCCTTCAAATTTATAGCACCCACAATTGGATTATTAATGGGAATGAATCAAAGTAAAAATTGTTAAAACCTATAGAAGTAGTAGAAGGTCATCATTATAACTCTCCCTTTGCAGTTAAGTATTTAGATGGGCTTTACAAGGTTCGACACCAGATGGTATACCAGCATTCATGAGTTTGTTTATAAAAACACAAAATACAAGAAAAAAATATAACTTTTGAAAAATCATTGCTTAGAGAGTTTTCTGAAAAAGAATCCTGAAACAAGTCTGCTCAGGGTTGAAGATCAAAAAGGTGGAAAAAATAATGTTTGGAAAAAAACATTACAAATAACAATAACAGGTAAATTCAAGTTGTTTACCATTTAAAAAAGAAAATCGGCATTTTCCTAATAACAAAAACAAGCTTAGCAAAATATACTCCTTAAAGGTAAAGATAGATAAAGAATATTTTATACAGTATAGTGATAACATAAATGAAATGTTAAAACTAAATTTTGCAGAAAAGATTGAGAAACATGAATTATTAAACAATGACAGATTCTATTTAACACACCATAGTGTAATCCATCCACAAAAGAAAAAATTGAGAGTAGTATTCAATGCGCTTTGCCATACAATGGTATTTCTTTAAATAATAGTTTACTCACAGGGCCAGACTATATTTCTAACCTACAAGGCATCCTTTTAAGGTTCAGAAAGGAGAAATATGCTTTCATAGCAGATATAGAGAAGATGTTTTATCAAATACAGGTACTTGATAAAGGTTATAAGCGCTTCTTATGGTTCCCAGATGGTAATTTAAATAAAACTCCAGAAGAATATAGAGTTAAAGTTCATATATTTGGTAGTGTGAGCTCACCTTCAATTGCAAATTATGTCTTGAAGCAAACTACAAATGTAATTGAAGCAGAAAAATTCAGTAATTTAGCCAAAGATACAATACTTAGAAATTTCTATGTAGATGATTGTTTAAAGTCTGTGAATTCAGAAAATGAGGCTGTAGCAGTTTATAAAGGAAGTTAAAGAAATTTTAAAAATTAGTGGTTTTAATCTGCTTCAAGTAGCTAGTAATTCAAAAAAAATTTTTAGGAAATATTGATAAACAAGACTTGAGCTAAAATTTTAAAGAAATTAAGATATCCTTAGATACATGCCTTCACAAAAAAGTATTAGGCGTAAGTGGGACCAGGAAATAGATTTAATGAAAGCTAGGGTAGATAATATACAAAATAAAAATTTGACAAAAGAAGCATACTCCGTGGCATTTTCCATATACGATCCATGGGTTATTAGTCCAATACTACTAGTAGCAAAAAATATTTCAAAATTTATGCGATAGAAAATTAACTGGGATGATGAAATCCCATTAGATATAAAAAAAAGTTACATAAAAATTTTTTAAGATGTTAATAAGCTAGGTGAATGTGAAGGGAAAAGGGGATACAATCCAGATTGTTTAAAGTATAAAAGGGTAGAATTACATTATTTTTCAGATGGTTCACAAATTCATATGCTTGCAGTAGCATATATATAGGTTCAATGAGAGAATAATGAAATATATTGTTCATTGTTGTTATCTAAAACAAGATTGATACCATTAAATAAAAAATTGATGTTAACTATACCAAGAATAGAATTGAGTGCTGCCGAATTAGCTGTCAACATACATCAAATTTTAAAAAATGAATTAGATATTGAAAATAACAAAGAAGTATTTTGGATAGATAGTGAAATTGTATTACAATATATAAAAATGAATCAAAAAGATTAAAGATTTGTTCATAATAGAGTTAATTATATTAGATCACAACAGATATAACCAAGAATTAGTACAGGCAAGCTAAATATTGGCAGATATAGCGAAAAAGATATCTGTTAAGAGTTTGAACAAATAAAAAACTTATGGAGCACTTGGTCCAGAATTTTTGTACAAAGACAAAGCCCATTGGCAGCGAAAATAAAGAAAATAAATAGATGATGAAAATGATGAAATTATAAAAGTAAACCATGATGGCAACAACTCCAATAAAGCTCAACAGACAAAGCTCATACATTCTGGTCTCAATTGGATAAAATTAAAACAAAAGTAGCATGGGATTTTAAGAGTTAAAGAAAAAATTTGAACATAAAAAAGCCTGGAATATAGGTGCTAAGAGAATCACAGAATTAAAAAATTGCAGAAAAAGGCTATTTACAAATAGTACAAAATAAAGAATTTCATGATATACAAGACAAAATAAAAAAGAAAGAAGCCTTACAAAGAGCACTAATTTGTGTGCCAAAATTCCTTACCATTTAAGATGTGATAAGGAATTATTAAGAGAGTGGAGGAATAAAAAAGCGAATGATGTATCATATTGATTTAAACATCCAATATTCTTGCCAAATAGTCATGTACAATGCTAATATGAGGACTATTACCATAGAATTAAATTGACCCATTAGGAAAACAAAACATGTTTTAAATGCTTTAAGAGAAAACACCGGTACTATTATCACGTTAAGCAAGTAAAGTACTAAGAAGATTCTTTAAAAAGATTGCATAAATATGTAGGAAGCTCATCACAAGACCAACTCAGAGCAGGTTGATGGAGATCTTGCCCACAAGAATAGAATTAAATGTGAACTGTCAACACCATTTACAATTATTGTATAGTGCCTTGGCCTTTTCCTGCTAATAAGCGGAAGACGAGAAGGTAAGAGAAACAAAGATATGGCATTGATATTCTCATGTTTATAGTAGCTAGAGCCTGTAAGCACTCCATCATAATAACTTTGTAAACACTGTTTATTTATGTTCGTATTACTTTATGCTAAGATTTGCCGAGCAAAATTTCTAAGCATAAGTCAAAAGTTGAAGATACTATATAACCCGTCATTTGAGATAACTCTTCAGCAGATACAGAGTCAGAATAAATTAACCAAAAAGAATCAAGATACTCTCTCCCAGAAATCTTCCAAACTTAAAACGCAGCTTTCGCAAGAGCGGGAAATTTCACGGAAAGGCTACGGCTCGCCTGCGAAAGAGTATACTCACAGAAGGACTTTATACTATTTCATATCTTTATTATGTTGAATTAAAACAAAACCATCATTTCAAAAATCGAATTTTCTAAATTTACCAACCTCTTAATAGGGTGCTTGCTTATAAAAGAAACCACCAATTTAGCAAGTACATCCCCTATATAATTGGTGAACCCGGAGGAAAACACCCAGAACTACAATCAACGCCTTCTGAAAAAAACAACAAAATGAAGAAAAAAGAAAAAAACTGCATAATACTAAAAATCCCAATCAAAACACTCCGAGAAGATGACTCAAGAAAACGATATCGATAAGAACTTAATTATTCATTTTAATTAATTTTGATATATGTGATAACACTTTCACCAAATTTCACAGTTCGAGGATTCATTCTCAGACAACATAACTTCCTTTACGGTATGATTTCTTTCATCATTTTAAGTTTGGATTATGGCAGAAATTCATTTTTGGAATTCCACTACGAACTTTGATTCCTTTACGAATTCTAAATGGTTCTGTGACCGCTCCCTTTTATTATGAAGAAATTTTCAAAATAAAGACCTAAATTTCAAGCAATTTCGCTTCTACATATGTAACTCTTTTTCGGCATGGATTTCTTTTCATCATTTTAAGTTTGGATTATTGAAACTCATTTGAATTCCACTACGAACTTTTGATTCCTTTTCGAATTCTAAATGGTTCTGTGACCCCTCCCTTTTATGTATGAAGAAATTTTTCAAATAAAGAACCTAAACTTCAAGCAACTTCGTCTTTACATATGTCAAGCAATGTTTCTCTCGTAACTACAACTTTAAAAACTACGTGCGCATTGGTCAAATCATGGATACGTTAGAAACGTATATACTGACCTCCCCCCCCTTCCTGGATTTATGGGTGTCGATCAATTGGCTAATTTAACTTGTGAATAATTCCATTTGGTTCATATCAATAATTATTATGTATTACATTTTGTACTTTATGCATTTAAATGTTTGTATGTTTGTTTATATCTACGGATATAACCAAATATGCTTAAACACTGAAATGCACTTTTATTTCTGTATATATAACTTATTGTATTTATATGTATTCAAATACTTGATATATGTTTAAATCTTCGGATGTAACCATTATGCTGTATTTGAATATTCTTCAAAATTCATGTATAGTATTTTTGCCTTCAAATGTTTATATGTCTACTAGGGATCGGACATAATTAAATATGTTTGCATTTGAAAGTTACTTTAATTTTATGTATAGTTATTTATTTCTTGTAACATTTAATATAAATGCTTTCTCACTCCGTGTTTAGCGCAGGAAGTAATGATAGCACTCCATTATAACTTTGTTAAAACATTTTAATTTATGTTCGTACTTATGCTAAGATTTGCGCGAGCAAAATTTTAGCATAAGTCAAAGTGAAATACTATATAAACCCGTCATTTTGAGATACTCTTCAGTCAGAATACAGATCAGAATAAATTAACAAAGAAGAATAAGATACTCTCTCAGAAATCCTCCAAACTTAAAACGCTCTCGGCAAGAGCGGGAAATTTCACGGAAGGGCTACGGCTCGCCTGCGAAGAGTATCTCACAGAAGGAACTTTTAACTTATTCATTATTTTACTTATGTTGAATAAAAACATCATTTCAAATATGAATTTCTAAATTTACCAACCTCTTATATAGGGTGCTTGCTTATAAAAGAAACCACCAACTTAGCAAGTACATCCCTATAGAGCCATACATTTAGAGATGTTATATTCATTAGATACTGATGCTTTCATCAATGCTCTAAGAAGATTTATCAGCCGTAGAGGTAATGTGAAATTGATCCGATCAGATAATGGATTGAACTTTGTGAAAGCTAACAAAGAATTAAAAGGACAAGTTAAAAATTGGAATAGTAAGCAAGTAAATAAATTTTTTGAGCAAAAAGAAATACAGTGGATATTTCAACCACCTCATAGTTCTCATAAAGGAGGTCATTTTGAAAGACACATTAGAACTTCACTCTTAGAACAGCCAATAAGGTTGACAGATGATAACTTGAACACTTTGTTCTGTGAGATAGAATTCATTATAAAAATCAGACCAAATAACAGAATTTTCAAATGATTTAGGAAATATTGTACACAAACACCAAATCATCTACACTCATAAAAGTAATATAACTTTTCCTCCAGGTTATTTCAAGACAAAGATTGCTACTTATATAAAATATGGAAACAAGTCCAGTATCGCTGATTTGGTTTGGAAAAGATGGATCAAAAGAATATGTCCATTTATTGCAAAAAAGAGGTTGTTAGCAGAAAAAGAATCACACCAAAGTGGGAGATTAGTTCTTTTAATAGATGACTTCAAACCAAGAAATATGTTGGGAATTTGGAAAAAGTCAGTAAAGTTTACAAAGATGACTCAAACGGAGTGAGAATAGTTTAGATGTGAAAAATAAATAAAGAAAGAATACTTTAAATACAACAATTTTAAAAGGACCAATAACAAAATTAATGTGCTGAGAGAAAGTGCAGGATTATAACAAGAAGAGACAAAAAGAATTAAAACTTAAGGAAGCTAAGAATAACAAGAAAACTTAAAATTCTTAGCAAAAGGGGGATGTTAATTTTCCATTAAAATATAAGGAAAAAAAGAAACAAAAAAATTAATATAAGAATACAGAAAAATTCATTACTAATGTGTACTATGTGAGCATCAACTATGGTTACAAAAAATGACCAAATATTAGAAAGGTAGAAAAAGCAAAAAATTGATGTTGCAACACAAAAAAATTGATGACAAAATGAGAATGACAAGTGGGGCAAGATTAAGGGCTTGCAATTAGAATAAAGGCTAAAGAAAGCCCAATATTAAGAAAAACCAAGTAATTAGAAGATACTGCAAGCAAATATAAGCCATTGCAGAAACTCAAGCAGGCTGTTGAAACAACAAAACTGTCAACTTTGCTAAAGAAAACAAAGAAAATAAAAGCAAAGTACATCATTGAACTTCATTCAACATATAGCCCAAATAAAAAACACTTAGTAACATCTATTCAGTTCAAGGACTTATTAATTCCACCTTAATAGTACTATTAAGGTGGAATTAAGAGAAATTGACTAAATTCTTCAATCTTGTACAATAATAAAGAAGCTATAGAAAAAACCTGAGGACAAAAGAAACTCTATGCAAGCTAAAATTCAACCAGAAGAAACATAAAAGGAATTTTCAACTAATTAAGAGCCATCTTCAAGCAATTATTGATCAGCAAGCCACCAAATTGAAGTAATATAAGCCACACCCTAAGTCTCAGCCATTCTGAAAATCAAAAACATCAGAAATTTAGAATTAATAGTTTTGAATAGTATTAATATAGTGTGTGAATGTGGATATAATATAATATAATAAGAACATCTATAGTTCAAAACAAAAAGCTAAAAAGGGACAAAAATAAATAAAAAAGTCCAAAAATAATTATTTTTTTATTTTTTAAAGTCAAGGAATTATAATTTTGAAATATATTATAATAATTTTAATTATTGTATATCCTTACTATCTGTACTTTTATATATTTATAGTTTGTTATATTTTATATTTTTTAGAACCTATTTGTATATTTCCAATATGTTCAAATAAAGAAGAAATGTCGAATGGAGTACTTTCATCACCTGATGTTTATCATATATATATATATATAGTATATAATATATAATATATATATATATATAATATATATACTATATATATATATATATATAATATTAATATATATATAAAAAAATAATTAAAATAATAATTAAACAACCCCCAGGAAGGACTTTCGTCTTCAGTGGGATCCTTCGAGAAAGGTCCTTGGGAAAGCAACAGCCTAACGGCCTAAATCGTTCGCTGCCCAGGCCCTACGCGACGTCAGATTAATTCATTTGTTAGCAAAGCAACCACCACAAATTTACTCATTAACGTCTGAGTGATACAAAGCTAGAGTTAATAGAAAATAGCTCACATTCTCTCGCGTCCAACTCAGTCTCGAACCTGGGCCCCCTCGCTTGCTTGGCGAGTGCTCTACCACTGAGGTAGGATATATATAATATATAAACTTATAATATATATATAATTATATAATATATATATATATTATATAATATATATAATATATATATATAATATAATATATATATATATATATATTATAATTATAAATATATATAATATATATATTAGGATGTGCCGAATACGTAATTCGGTATTCGGCCATTCGCCAAAAATGCCGAATATCGGATTCGGCTTTTTGCCGAACTAATCGGGCCGAATATTGAGCTTTATAAACAATAAATTACGACAACATAAGGGAAAGTTATTTCAATTTAAAATTGAAATTTTAGAAACTTATTTTTAAGAAAATAAAAAATATAGAATATATTTTGTAGCCAATATGCGAAATCGTTGTCATTTGTCAGATCTATAAGGGCCTTTGAAAACGGACTATTACCATAATATATAATAATATTCTAAAAAAATAAAGAATTTCATTTAGTGATACAGGATAATGGACCAAACATGTAGCTGGTATAAGGGAGAGTGGCGTGCTATCAATTTCATGTTTTATTCACATGTGCAACTATGCATTCACGATTAATATTATGTCAGAGGTCTGTTAAAGATATTTTATTTACTTGCAAAGCATATCCTCTCATTTCACCATTCAGCAACGGCAGCTGCAAAGCTAAAAACTTTACAGATGCAGCTGAATGTCACACAGCATAAATTAATTCAAGACGTTTCTACATGCTGGAACAGAACTTATGATATGCTTAAAAGATTGTTTGAACAAAAAGTTCCCCTATCCATATACGCTGCTGAATGCAATCAGAAAATGTTGACTGATTTCAGGGGCAAAATTATCCCATTTACTTGAGCCATTTACAACATCACTAAAACAAGGCATTAAAACGGAAAGTAACAGATTCGCCCAAGATCCCTTCGCATTTTAGCAATAAATCTATTTTTAAATAAGCAGATTAAAAGCAAAAACTTCAGCTGAAAATACAACTCGTGAAGAGCTTAAAATCAGTTAAGAAAAAAATGACTTTCTAATTTCTATGTGATAAATCTTTGTGTGAGCTACTTTCTTAGATCTGCGCGATCAAGCTAATTTTTCAACATGAATCAGATGATCAGTAAAAAATATGGTCGTTAGGCATGGAAAAGAAATGCATGAAAATTTAGCTCTGACTCTTCTGCTGACGATGATTTACGTAGGGGAAAGTGAAGCTGAAGTTCCATTTTCACTTCTTTAATGATTTTAAAGAAATTGTGGCATCAAAATCTCATACAGAAAAGAAGTGAGATGAAAAAAGAAAGTCCCATTCTTCTGACGATTGTACATAAAAGTAAAAGTGTACATAAAAGTAATTACATACGGAATTACATCAAGAAATAAACAAATTTATAAGTTTGCGCCTACTTTGACCATTGAAGACAATGATATTCCCTTCAATTTGGAAAAACACTGGAAATATTTTATGTGAATGAAAAAACTAGCAATAAAATAGCTTTCAGCTTTACTGTAAGTTGAAAGTGAAAAGATATTAAACAAGAGGAAATATTTATAAAGCCACAAGAAATAGGTTACCCTAAAATGGAGAACTGCTAATGTACTGTCATTTTAACCTTAGAGCTTATTCAAATGAGTTTAGCTTTAATATCTTTAACTACGAAACTTTTTAATTTTCATTAATTATTTTTGTCAAAATGTTAATGGTTTGCTATAGAAAAATATTATTTTACTTTTTGTTATTATTACTTCAAACTCACCATGATATATACATTGTAAACCATGAAATTTCTTTGGACGGGTTTGCAATAATTATTGATTGCCCTGCCCCGATTCCCACAATGTAATCGTGTTTTTGTTTCTATATTCACTATGCGGCATTTGTGAGATATTTGTAAAATTGTAGAATCTCTCTCTT
>JABUQX010017157.1:2500-22500 GCA_015478945.1 Trachelipus rathkii | reverse complement strand
CGAGTGACTGAAGGACTGAATTGGTGAAGAAACAAGGTTGGTATAGGAGGTGGTCCAGAGGATCGTGGATCAAAATTTTACAATTTACATTGAAAGATTGAGATAAGTGAGGGAGAAGAGAATAAACTTTATTTAGGTTTTATGGATTTGCAACAGGCGTATGATCACCACATGTCTTTAACCACTACATCTCAGATTTTGATGATTTTTGATGTATAGGGTTATCTTATAGCCAAAACCACTGGGTGCAAACTTAGCTTCTTACGATACTAATAGGTTTTGAAGTTATAGGGGGGGTAAGGTTTTGGGGGGCAAAAACCCCCATTTAAAAAATGCATTTATCTTTCTCAAAATATGTTTAAAATATAACATGTTATATATGGTTGGAGTCAGGAAAGAATAAGGGATTTAAATATATAATCAAAAGTTCTATAAATATTAATATAAAAAAGTTATTGACGTTTAAAAAATATTTCCCCCCTACCCCCACTAGGATTTTGAAACCGACCAAAATTGTTTTTTTTCTTAAAATTTTGATCCATAAGCCTTAAAAAATGCAAAACAATGGGTATAGACCATTTATTTATTATGCTTAACAGCCAACACGAATGATCCAGTAAAGCAATTTTTTAGGGGAAATTTTACAAAATTATAAATTTTTTTTTTTTTTTTTTTAGATTAAATACAATGGAGTCAAGTAAATTTATATTTCTACTTTTGCAAACTAAGTTTACTTTCTTTCAAAATATATAAGATCTTCAAATCTGAAAAAAAAGGATATATTGCATAGATCTATAATCTATGCAATATATCCTTTTTTCAGATTTGAAGATCTTATGAAGGAGCTTAGTTAAAGCTTTCACTGAAACTGACTCTTATGACCGAAAATAGAAAAAATTTTAAGCATAACTCCACACTCCCATAGAAAGACGAAGGAAATATTTCAAACGACTGACTACATGGTAAAGAGTCTAAAACTTAAGAAAGAATTTTGACAATCATTCCTGAAATTGTACTGTTTATTATCAAAAAAGATCGCGGACATTAATATCAAACAAAAAATATGAAGAACTTCTTTGCAATAAAAATGCTTTGTTTGTCCTGGAAAGAAAGACTGTTTAAGTGTTAGGAATATAAATACTGGTAAAAAGGAGCTGGTTCAAAAGATGCTTATTCTTATGAACTTATAAGTGTTATGTAGGCTATAAAGAGGATCCCTTATCCCCTAAAATCGGGATTTTCATCATTTGCTGGGGTTTAAAGGGCCAAAGTCTTACGCCTGGAAATCAATTCTGGCACCCCAATACGGTTTGATGTTACACATATCACCAGCAATGTCAAGTGCAAATATTTCGGCTCTAGGAAAACGTAAATATAACCTATAAGCAGCTCATGGAAAAATGTGTGTGCAGCTTAGAAAACAGAAAATGTATGATGCATTTGTGCAAGGAATGTCCTGGAGAAATTGGTGTGAAGGAATTCATTGAAACTATAGAGCAAACTTAGTAAATGTCAGTGCGTAGGCTTAATATAAAAAAGTTGGGTGAAAGTAGACAGATGCACATCTTTTTGGAAAAAACAGAAAGACTTCCAAGTTTTAGTACTTCACTGAGTGAAAGAGTATATAAATTTACAAGACACCACTATATTTCAAAATCTCAATGATTTTTTCTTCAAAATCTAAGAAGGCAATGTTCTCGTAAATTGAAATACATAATATTGTTGGATTCTTCATAGAATTTTCCTTTTATTTATACAGGATGAAGCCCAACGGCCTCCTCAAGATTAGCCCCACCGTACAATACCACCCATTTTGTAGTTTACTACGGGAAATCAGATGATGAATTACCCATAACAATTTGTTGTTTTTATCCCCAAACCAAAGCATAGTACATGCTATAGTGTACCAGCTATCTATATTCTACCTCTAGTGCCTGAACATTAAGAGCTTTCATTACCAGAAACTGAGAAAAATTTATTACTTCAGTGATGGTTGCGCTGGACAATATAAAAACACATTATAAATTTCTTAAATTTATTATATATCACAAGATGAGATTTTTGATATTGTAGACTGTGGAGTGGCACTTTTTTGCCACTTCACATGGAAAAAGTGCTTGTGATGGAATTGGAGGAGTGGTGAAAAGGATGACCACTTAAAGCTTAGCTACAGAGACACTTTCAAAATCAGATATTAACACCTCAGGGACATGTATAAATTTTGCAAACTAAATTTCTGCAGAAAAAAATTAGATTCTTATTTTATATTTCTAGAGAAGAATAGAGGGATAAAGAAAAATTTTTTGCGCAACTAGATTCCAAATGCTACTAATCAATTCCTGCGAACCCAAAAATTGCATAAAATATCCCATCAGCAATGGCTTAGAGTTAAAAACTCTATGAAACGCGTTCAGATGCTGATGACAGGAGAGGAAAGAATTCATACTAAAGGAATTCCAAAAAAAAGATTTAAACGTCAAAGATTTGCTGTCCCCCAAAATGCCGGAGTACTGTCATTGCGTAAATTGATGACAAAGTTTGGGTGGCATTCATCAGCTCTTACGATGAAGCACTATAAACATTGTTTAAAATTACATTTTTGTATCCGAGATTCATCTATAATAAATATTATTACTATCCTGAAATAGAAGACTCTTTGCCATTCTAGACCAAAAAAAATATCTAGAAAAGTATTGCGGAAATTCCATCCTTAAGATCAGGAACTCAAAGGATCCAATATGCGTTTAAACAGAAGAAATGAGAATATGGAAGGAACAAGGTAATTTCATTTACCTTGTTTACAGCAATGCTTATGGTCACACCTTCAGATTGAAAGATATATATTTAAATCATGTACAACAGTCTACATTGGTTATTTTTGGGCAATTTTCATTTTTACTGTATGTATTTTAAAAATGAGTTGTTATAAATTTTTATATTGTTCCAAGTAATTCACACGTTATATTATAATTATTTTGTAAAATTTAGCTTTATTTTCATTTCATTTAAAATGAGTAAACTTTCTATCCTTTGATTTTACAGGTATATAGGCAAAATCCTCACATTTTAATTGAAATTTTGTAAAAGTTTTCACTAACAAAAATTGCTGTTACCTGGATTCATTTGTATTCGACTATTAAGCATAAAAATGGTCATATACCCATTGTTTTTATTGCCATTTTTTTTAAGGCTTATGGATCAAAATTTTTAAGAAAAAAAAATTTTGGTCAGTTTCAAAAATCCTTAGTGGGGGAAGGTGAGGCGAAAAATATTTTTTAAAAACGTTTATAAAGCTTTTTTTTATAATACCCCTATTTTATCAGGAAATTTTGGTTATATCCCTTATTTAAATTCCCTTTAGCTTTCTTTTCTTTCGATTCCCCATAATATCCGTAGTATTTAAAAACATTTATCTTGAGGAAGGAATAAATGCTTTTTAACATGGGGCGGTTTTGTGCCCCCACAAAAACACTTGAAACCCCCATAACTCAAAAAACTTTAGTCCAATAGAAAGCCTAAGATTTGCCGATCAGTGGGTTTTTGGCTATAAGATAACCCCAAAACACCAAAAATGGTTAGTGGTAAGCTTCTGAATGGAATCAAAAGTATGATATGACGATAGTGAAGCTGTGCATGTGAAAGAATAAATAGATTTGAAATGATTGGTAATATTTAAGTAGCGGAGTGAGGGCAGGGAATGTTTGCTATGTCTCCATGGTTATTCAATTTGTATATGGATGGGATATGAAAGAATTAGAGGCCGGGACGGTGGCAGGGCCTATGTAGTTTGAGAATGATGGAGAATTAGCAAAGGAAAGTGGCATGGCTGCCCTACCTACTCGTATATGCCCAGATCGAAATTTGGTTTTGTGTGCACACATGCATACTGCAAAGAGAGCTTTTGAGAGGACCCCTGATAGAGAGATTTGCAGCAGGTGTGTAAAAGGATGGCGTTTTAAAAGTAAACCGTAGATAAGAGTAAGGGGTAATGCGCTTGATCGAGTGAGGACAAGTTTCTCGGTGTGAAGTTATGTTTAGATGATGAGCAGCTGGAACAAGTATTTGAGTTTAAATATATTTAGGATAATATATTGGATGAAAAGGGGACATGGATGATCCAGAGTGTAGTAAGGAAAGTTGTGAATGGCAGGAAAGGTGGCTGGTGCAATTCAATTCGTTGGTGACTGTAAAAGGACTAAGTCTTTAGTGCGCTGGGCTGTTACATGAGAGCGGTATGTTGTACATATGTTAATGCATCTAGTAGTGACGGACTGTGGTCTGGGAACACGAGGCATATTATTAGATCTAAAGTTACAATGTGTTCAGATGGAGCCAATTCCATCATGCGCGTCTGATGTAATAAAATCATAAAAGGCATATTAGGTTTGAGAAGTATTGATAAATGAGGAGATGAACGTATTATAAGCCTGTGATGTGGTATGTGAAGAAAGGGAGGTCCCAATAGAACAGGTCAATAGCCGCATACGTATGGCAGAGATGGGCTAAAAGTCCCTCTGCTGAAAGTGACGCGAAAAAAAAAGACAAAAGATACAACTGGTGCGAATAACAATCTCATGCCCAATCCTAAACTCGCCTCCGTTTAGTCCAATGGGTGTACCTACATCACTCAGCACAATAGCTACGTCCTCTCCTACCTAAGTAAACTTATACATAAAAAACAAGTATTGGATATGTTATCATATTAAAAAAAAGTATATATATATTAAAAAAAATCTATATAAAATATAATTTACAATTTAAACATTCCCAAACCCCAGCATTCGAAAGTGCTGGTGCAGATTAAATTATCCGTGTGGCATAACCTCAAAAAATATAAACTGCTTAACAATAATATATTATAGTATATATATATATAATATAGATATATATTAATTATATATTATATATATATATATAATATATATATATTATAATATATATTACATATATATATATAGATATATCATTTCATGATTCAGCGTAACATCCGCATAACGCGTTGCCCTGCGGATGCTGCGGCGAATTATGTCGAATTTGATAAATAATTTAAATAAATAACTTATTTCTTCTGAACGCAAACTTTAAATGAAGACATGTGATTCGTCTCAACTGTAATGATAACTCTTGATCCAAACAGCCATAAGTCTCATAATATTTGAGTGCAACAGAGTCACATGAAGATTAGGCATCCAAAAAAAAAAGCGCCTCTACAGCTTCTGTCCGAATAATACCATTAATCTCAACCGTAAGGAAGCATTGAACCACCCTCAAATGAAAATGATGACGGTTTAAAAAAAGAAAGATGTAATAAAACTAGAGCTCGAAAAACGCTGTTCTGTGGAAATTCATGACCTTCATACTATTGCACTTATCTAGATCCCCGTTATAAAGGCAATCTTTTTTTGTAACACAATATACAATTAAATCGTTACTTTGTGTTTGCAGTTGAAAAACTCAATCCGAACAGTGTCTATTAAATTCGCCACCCATTAAAAGGAAAAAAAGCACGAAATCTACAGAACCAACACCCTCTACAAGTAAATCAATAACTAATAATTCACTGGAAGAATTCTACAGTCCAGTGAAGTGATGAAGAAACACAAGCATTACTAAAAGATGTAGTACAAATGATTGAAAACTATTACCAAGAAAACGACTAGATACAATGATGATTATCAGTTGGTGGACAGTTAAGCAATAATGTTTAACCCGCTACGCTTAATAAACTTGCAGAATACTGGCTTGTTTCTCTCCAACTAGTGTCCAAGGAGAGAGTATTTGTAATGCTGGCTAATATATGATAAAAAAGAGAAATAGACTCTCAGCAGAAAAAACAGAAAAATTATGTTTCTCCAAGCACAACGCTTCCTATATTGTGAATTCCAATACAGTGCTCAAAAGTATATAATCCATGTGTAATCTCTTCATTTCAGGTCGAGGTTGGGAAAGAAGTTGTGGAGTGCATTGAGTGGTCCCGTCCGCACCCTGGTAACAATTATATGAATAGATTGTAGCTAAAACTCGAAATATATATGATATACTAATATATTATATATATATATAATCTAATAAGATATATATATATATAATATATTATATATATTATATATATATATTAAAATATATTATATATACTATGTCCCAATATATATAACTATATATATTATATATATATAAATACCAGAGCCCCCACATAGAAACTTATTCAAAAATTACAACGCTGTCGGAAATTAACTCCGATTCAGTCTCATGTGAAAAACTAAAATACAAATATACTAATAAATTATTACAAATATTAAAGTTATAATTCCATATAGAAACAATACATTAGAGATACAAAAATATATTACATTAACGTACAAATAATAATAATAAATTAATGACTATATTACAAAAATGAATTAAGATAGAAAACAGGACGTCGCCCTAAAACAAAAAATAACATGCAAATTGAAATTCAAATTAAGAAACACGAGAAGTGAGAGCGTAGAGCCATAACGCCGTCTAACAGGGTAACTAATTCAAGGTGAGAGCTACTCTCACCTAGTGTAGAGAAGACACGCATCAGAGAATACTCTGGTAACAAAACACAAGAACCACCTATCTGACAGAGCGAAGATTTAAGATCTAAATGAACGTAAGTTCATGCGAGATTTGCAACTTTTTTTCAACGCATTTTGTTATATCATCTATATGTATAATGTTAAAAGACCGGAATCCTATGAGTCGGACAGTTTGGTGTTTGGGATTATAATGTTTCTCAAAATATTTAGTATGTTGGTGATTTAGTTTGTGCTAGTATACTGTTAATATTGTAAGTTACAGGTGTGGTCTGCTGTGGTGGATGGTCTCACTCTAATTGGCGAGTGGGATGTGAACTTCATTGATTGCGTATGGTGGAGATACCCCTAATTCATTTTATCCTCACGTAGAACTGGCGAGACGTACTGCCAATATAGACAGCATTACAGTAGCGAAGGTTAATGGTTCAGTTCCAAGAGAGGAACTCGAGTAGCGAATGTCGTTGGTTCGATTCCCAGAGAAGAAAAGAGCGGTAAATGTTTAAAATTTTAGGGTAGACCCGACAATACTCCTGTGGAAGAACCTATGAGAGCTAGATATCATTAATATTGCTTTACTAATTTTTGTTGGCTTTCAGCATCTTACGCAAGAAACGATTAACCTTCTCCTCTAAATTAAGTGAGAGGATCAAAGGATCTTTATTGTGAATTGGAGTAAACTTAGTAGTGTCAGAGATGATGTTAAGCATTTTATTAATATAATCAGCTTTGTCTAAAAGGACGACACCAAGGCCCTTGTCAGGTTTACAAATAATTGTTGAAAGATCATTCTTAAGTGATTTCAAAATATTAATATCAGTCTTCGAAATTAAATAAGAGAAAATTTTTGAAGCATTAAATTTAAAATAAAATTTTTGGGCAAGAAGTTTTACCTTAAGGGTAACTGTGTTAAAGTCGGAATTGAATGGTTCATAATTTTTCAACGAGTAAATTAATCTCTCGAAAGCACTAAAATATTTATAATAATCTATATGATATACAGGCAAACAAAAATTCAGACCCAAGCCCAGGAGACGCTTTTCATTAGTTGACAAAACTTTGGAAGAATAATTAAATATGTATTTATCAATGTTGACGGAAAGGTCACATCTATGTAAATTTAAAGCTTTTAGTTTATTGTCGTGACGGATCTTACATAGTGTTAAGCGTTTATTTATAAGTTTTGAAATTTTATTTGTGACAAACAAAAACTCAAGAAAAGTTAAATCGGTTTTAAGTCTATTTCGGCATTCATTATATTGTAAATTATTTTTTTTAATTTCTTTGTTTTTATAAGCTATTTCATTATTCAATAGTTTAAATTGAAAACCCTTGTAAATATCACAGTTATAAAAGCGTTAAAAAAAAGTTTAAATTAATAAAAACCAATAATAAAGATTTCTATGTGGAGGGCTCTGGTGTTGCTTTTCCTCATCAAATTAAAATTCCCATCACATAGTAACTGGATCGACTCTATTCGTCGGAAATATGGCCAAGCTGCACCTAAGACTATCAGACATTTCGAGAGCCTTTCATTTAGATTGGAGAAGAGAAGACGACGTCCCTTTTTTGAATACATGTAAGGCTTATGGCGTAATTCCTGGTTTTATTAAATTTAAACTTTTTTCCAAACGCTTATATAACTGTAATATTTACAAGGGTTTTCAATTTAAACCCAAGAATAATGAAATATACTATAGTTTTAAGAACTGGATTTTGGACATTAATTTGAACGATTATTTCATGTCAAGTTTTGATATTGAGTCTCTGTACACAAATATACCTATAAATGATGCAATAGAATTTCTCCTAGACGATATATTTCAATTAAATCATAGTTTTAACGGTTTCAATAGATCTGAATTTAAAACTCTACATACATTAGCCACCCAGGACACATATTTCTTTTTTAATAATATACTGTACCAACAAACAGATTCTCTAGCCATGGGTTCCCCCCTTAGCGCCACCCTAGCCAACTCTTATCTGAGTCATTTTGAAAAGATCTGGTTTTCAAATTGCTCCCCTCCTTCAATCAGCCATTACAAGGTGTTTATGGACCGACACTTCCTATTTTTCGTAAAGATAAGTTTTTAAACCTTTTTGGAAATTACTTTAAATGCTCAATTAAACTAAGAGCATTCTTCAAAATCAGCTGAAGTCGCTTAACATTCCTATTCATTTAAACATGCTTATAGGCGAAATCAGACTCCAAAATTTCACCATAGCTGTTTACCGAACAAAGACTTTCAGGTTTAAAGGATCTAAATTTTTTTAGTGCCACCATCCCCTTGTTTTTAATGTAACAGCATAAACTCTTTAAATAGAAGCTACATATTAGTCCACCTTCCAACATAGCACTAAAGACTCCAATTTTCTTAACTTTTTTTTAAAATGTAATTTAATTACCCTGCTCTTGCACTATTCACAAATATTTAAGTAATTTTTTGAATTCCTGTTACGCGTCCAGACTTTTGATTTATTCGCACTAAAATGTGATTTATATATAAAGTTACCCTACTATGAACATATATTTACAAAACCACGTAAGGAATTAACCTCTCTTTTACGAAACCATTTTCCCCAATTGAATGTCAACTTAATTTTCACTGCTTCACACAAGGTATCTTCATATTGCAATCATAAAGACCGTATCCCTATAGCTCTTCAGTCCTCAATTATATATAAATTTACTTGTGACAGCTGTAATGCTGTCTATATTGGCAGTACGTCTCGCCAGTTCTACGTGAGGATAAATGAACATAGGGGTATCTCCACCCATACCAAATCATTATTGAATTCACCATCCCACTCCGCCATTAGAGACCACTCCCACACAGCAGACCACACCTTTTAACTCATAGTAATTTAATAGACGAGCACAACTAAATCACAAAACCAACCTAGATTATTTGAGAACATTATACCGCCACAACAACAACCTCCTCAAAGCGATTACGGTCTTTTAACTTCCCAGTTGTTTAACCCTGACATGGGTAGCGCCTTCTCGCAATAGTTCAATAGATCTTAAATTTGTAAATCTAAATGGTGAGTTTTTTTGTTTTGCTTACCAGAGTATTTGATGAATGTTTTACTCTGAAAGTTACCCTTTGATTATTTATCCCGCTTAAAAATAGAACTTAAAGTTAAATTTAGTGTTATAATTGATTTCAATTGTCATGAATTATTTTTGTTTCACGGAGCGACGTCCTGTTTTCTAATTTCCCATTTCATTTTCTGTCAATACTGTAAGATGTTTTGTGCAAAATTACTTGTAACGTAAGTCCGCCCTTGCTTGGTTTCCATGTGTTCGTTTATTTTTGCCTGTGTCTTTCTCGTGTATGTGGTTGCGGGCGTCGTTATTTGTGTGTTTGTTTTGTTTAGATGTCTTTGTTTAGTTCTGGGTTCTGTAAATTTAATTTTGTATCTCTAATGATTGATTAGTTCTATATAGAATTCTAACAACTTTATATTTGTTATCATTAATTATATCTTAATTTATTTAGTTTTCATCCTGAAGATGGAAAAGTAATTTTCGAACGTTGTGCAATTTTTGAATAAGATTTCTATGTGGAGGCCTCGGTGTTGCTTTCCTCATCACAATAAAATTAAAATTCCTCATCACATAGTAACTGGACGACTATATTATTATAATAGATATATATACTATATATAATATCTATATATATATATACTATAAGTATATATAATATATTATTTATATATATTAATATATATATATATATATATATATATATTATATAATATATTATATATATATATAATATATATATAATATCAAAACCAACCCCGCCCAGATTCCGCATTCTCCATTCCGCATCCCGCGTATGTTAAAATCCAACATCCGCATCCCCGCTGATGCCGAAAAATGAACAATCTGATTCATCACTAATATACTATATATATATATATATATACTATAAATATATTATATTATACTATATCTATATATAAATATTAATATATATATATATATATAATATATATATATATATATATATATAATATTATATATATTAAATATAATATATTATATATATAATATATATATACAAATATATTATATATATATATATATATAATAAATATAATCTTTATATATATATATATATATATTTATATATATATATTATATCTATATATATATATATATATCTAGTATATATACGTCATGGCCGTCGTTTATGCGGGGGCATAGGTAGGCCATAGTCCCCCCTCAATTATCAACCTCACAAAAACTTTCCACAACTGAAATTTTTAAGATCACACGGAAAACAATATATATATAAAATATAATAATATATTCTATATATAAATAATATATATATATAATATATTATAATGATTATATATATATAATATATTTTTACTATATATATTATATAATATATATATATAATAATAATATATATATAATATTATATAATAATATATAAAATTAATATATATTATATATATATATCTATATATCTATATATATATATAATATATACTATGTAGTATATAAATGGGCGTCGTATAGGGGGTCAGGTAGGCCCATAGTCCCCCCCTAAGATTGCCACCTCACAAAAAACTTGTCCACACTGAAATTTTGTAAGACTCACACGGAAAAGACCATATTAATATAATTAAATATATATATCATAATATATATATATATATTATATAACTACTATATATATGTATAATTATAAAATGATATATTATATATATATATAATATATAATACTATACTATATGAGACCTCCTTTTTTGTTTATCTTGAGAACACTGTAGGCGAACTGTAGGGAGCGCGCCATGCCAATCCTGCTCTTCCAGACCTGTATGTTGATCAGTATACCCCAGTCATACATTCGTGTTACCTTGGCAATGCCGCTAATCGTACCACGTTTGAAAAAATTCTGAATTGTGTATTTTTTTTTTAAACCAGTATAAGACTTTAGAACTAAATGCTTTTATTAACCCTGCATTCTGGTAAGGAACTCGGTACGTATGGCAATTTCTAACAAACTGTTTTCATTGCCGTTTTCATCGTTTTAAATTTATAATTAAATGGAATCTGCTGTTCCAGAATTTCGAAACTCTGTTGGGACTAGTAAAACAACTTTATTTAATGTCTCACCCGTGAAAGTTCGCATCATCGCCAAGAACTTGTAGCGAAATATACCATGTTATGCAAAACCTCATGCGTTGCATGTATATATATCACTAATAATTTTTTTGAAACATTTTAGCCAAATAAAATAATCATCAAAAATTCGATCTGATCCATATTAAACGCAAGCCACACGAACTGCAGTATGTCATCTTTCATCAGCAGCAGGAAGTAATGCATTTCTCATCTGTTTAATAATCATGGACGAAAATATAAGTTCATCATATGAAGCTTATAGCAAATATTCCTTCAAACTAAAGTAAAAATTGGATGAGTTTATTGTCACACCCACACAAAAACTAATAAATATATTAAAAACCGATTGAAATGAAAATAAGGCAGTCTCTTTTTAAGAGAAATTCTTCAAAAAAATCAAAAGAATTTTTTGTGAAAATTTTTGCATTACCTCAGACGTACAGCACTCAAAAGAATCCCAGCTCTACCAGAACATCAAAAAGATTCTGCTGACGTATTGCCTTCTCAAAGGTTCCACATTTATTACGTTACCTTGATTCTCCGTCATTCACTCTGAGTATCAAACTTCGAACACCAATATACAACTACTTCTGCATTTTGCACCCAGTAGAAAGAATTTTAACCAAATATAAATATTAAAGAAAACAACTCATTAACCTAAATCAGACAATTGACAACCTAACTAGTGAAGCAGAATCTTAGTTTAATTTCAGCAAGCAATCAGATAGGGAATACAAATAGAGAGAAAATGAAGTTACAGCACATTACTGGTACAAAATCTAATTGCACCATTTTCCTAGCAGTTGCACATGCTATCAAATACCTTATCACACTCCATCACACTTGACTACGAAAGTGGTAGTCTTTACGCCTGTTAAACCGACCTAAAGGCCACTGTTCCAACGAAAGATAATGGGCTATTTTACTAATCATTAGCGGGAAAACGCTCACAGTCAAAAACATCATTGATAATAATATTATAACTGCTCTTTGAGAAGAAAAAACAAATAATTCAATTCTTATCTTCCAAGTTGAAAAGGAACACTATAATAGTATGAACGAAGACTCCTTATAGTTAACACTACTCATTTGAAAGTAATAACATCTCATGATTGAAATATATATAAATTTGGCTAATGTAATTACCATTTTTATATTCCAATCAAACTTGAATACCTATAACTAAAAGATAATAATATATAATATATATATATATATAATATTATATATATTAATATATATAATACTATATATATATATATATATATAATATATATAAACTATAATATATAATAAATATTATATACATTTCTGAGGCACTCCTACACTCTATGCTACTCTGCTTAAAACAAGTTTATATTATAGAAACGAAACGAAGCTTCTACAAATTCGCAAAGTTATGCAAAAATCTCTATTATTCTGGTGAAAACAATAGGTCATCCTGAAAAGTACACTTTTCATAATACAAATGACAGATAATAAAAAAAATTTTAAAACAAAAAGAAGAAATCCTAGCATAAGATAATGCATTTTTCTAAACCCAGTTATAAATGGAATAAGCTATGCCTCTCCGAAAAAGCGAGAGAAAATTCGAACAGACGTGTACAATACATATTCGTGAATTTAACTTTTTTTTTTTTTCCTACTAGGAATCTAATAAATCCTCGTTATTTAACAAACATAAATTAAACCACTAAACCATTTACTTGTCTTAATGCACATTTCGGACAAAATAATTAATGATAATTTAAATCTAATATCTAGAATTTGAAAGAATAAACAGATAAGGTACCATACCAAACCAATAAATGGCAAGAAAACTTTAAAATTTGAATAGCTCAAATATTTCAATATAAATAATTATTTCTGAATATTTATATTTATAATCTATATATAATAATATATATATATATAAATATATATATATAATATATTATATATATATATATAATATATTATATATATATAATAGAAAGAGAGAGAGAGAGAGAGAGAGAGAACACGGCAGTAATAATTCAATTCGTTCATTTTATTCAGGAATCTAAGATCTGATATATGTAAATTTTGAGATATATATAATATATATATAATATATTATATATGATATAATAATATCATAATATATAAGATATAAATATATATATAATATCATATATATATATATATATAATCATATATATATATACTAGTATATATATATAATTTACTATGTATATATATATATATATATTTATATATATTATATATAATATAATATAAATATCTATATATATATATATATACCTATATTATAATATATATATGATATAGGATATAATATATATATATAATATAATATATAATATATATATATAAGTATTATATATATATATAATAATATATAACCTTGCCCCCCTTAATTTGCTGTAACGTGAGGCCCATATATTAATATATAACTATATAATATATATATATAAATATATATATATATATATAATATATATATATATATAATATAAAACATATATAATATACATATATATAATATATAATTTATATATAATATATATAAATATATATATTATATATATATATATATATATAGTATATATATATATATATACATATAATATGATATAATATATAATATATAATATATATAATAATTAAATATTATTATAATATATATATATATATATATATAAATATATAATATATATATATAATATATATCATATATATATATAATATATAATAATATATATAGATATATATATATATAATAATATATATATATATAATATATATTATATATTATATATATATATATTTAATTATTATATATATATATATATAATATATAATATAATATATATCATATACATATAATAATGAATATATAATATAAATATAAATATAGTAATTCACGTTATAATACAACCGAGGTTGGAAACTGAGCTCATCACTTCACGATCGTCAAAAGTTACACAAATCAACTATCGTCTAATATAGAGAATTATTATTTTTATCAATATTATTATTATGATTATTTATTATTCAATAATGGATTTTCAATCTTACAACTCCTAGATATTAATTTTGATCAGCTATTGCGAATTCTGCGCTAAAAATATTATAAACACTTCAAAACCATTAGTTTGATATCACCAAAAATTGGTAATTTATTTGGTAATCTGATACGTCTATATATATAAGATATATTATATATATTATATATATATCGATATATATAAATATATATATATACTATAATTATATATATATACTATCATATAATATATATATATATTAATATCATAATATAATTAATATAACTAACCCTGTTTAAGGGGATTTGAGCTTCGAGCTTCCTCAAAGTAGATAAAGTAGATAATAGTGATAATATCTTCTTCTGTTATGTTCTGAATTTATCTAAGCCTTTTGAACAAGTAGCAGCAATTCAAAATTTAAAACTAAATTCCAAAAAAAAATATTAACGAGTTTAGTGAATTAGTCCTTGAGCGGTATTACCCGAACATGGAGGGCAATAGCGTTCACATGGTAGGGTAATGGCGCGCAGAGTGTAAATTGTTTATTGGAGGCAATAGGATGGTGCATAGCACGATCCTGCCTTAATTCTATCCTTAATTGAACTAAAGGGAATGTTATATTCCTTTGAGGCATTTCAATCGATGTTCCTGAAGCTCCTCATTCCATTCGCTCGCTGCATTGTTCTTAACGTCCAGAAGCTTTTATGACTTCGTTCCATTCTTCTTGCATCCGTTATTAGTGTCATATATAATATATATAGTAATAGTGATATATATATATAATAAGTAATTATAATATAATAAAATAACAGATATCATAATATATATATATATATATACATATTATTATATATATATATATATATATATAATATATGATACGTATGTATATATAGGTACTATATACTATATTATATATACTATATATATATATATATATATATATATATATATTATATTATATAATATAATATATATATATATAATGTATATATAATATATATATATATAATATATAATATCCTAAATATTATTTGGGGTAATTCCGCTCACCCAAACGCCATTACCCCCCCTTCGACATGTTTGATATTTTTGATTACTTTATGGCACACAAAAGCATTTTCAAAAAACTAAATATGTGAATTAAATACTAAATGCATGTAGATGATATAAATAATAATAAAAAGTTCTAAATTAAAACGTAAAAATTGTTACCTTTTATCATAGAGACTTCCAATTTAAATGAAAAGTGAAAAATAATAAATTTGAACATCACAATCAAAGTACTCTTTCGCCTGCGGTCAATCGACTACTGGCGTCTTATATTGATGCACACGATATGGCAACACTGATATGCATAGTGTAATCTTCAAGCGTTTCAGAAATAACTTGGTGAGCGGTTACCCACCTGAAGCGCCACTTAACTCCTACTTTCCCCTATACTATATAATATATAGTATATATTCATATATATATATATATAATAAATTTATATATATATATATAATATATATATAAATTTTATTAATTTAAAAATATAAATAACTGTAAAATTATGTAAGGCTTTTGCCTAATCATTCTGCTAATAAATCTATTAAAATATATAAAGTAGTACTTTAATCTTTTCATCAGGAGCTCACTTCGTTCACCTTGTAAATACTTATAATCACTGATAATCCCCTACGAAAAAAACCCCCCAAAACCCCAAACATAATAGATCTAACTTACAAGAACATGCAAGACAATCGGGCCTTCTTGACACAATTGGTTGGCCTGTTCGAACCAGTTCTACTTTCCTCCTGATCTTGCAATAATATCCTCACGATGACATTACCAACCATATTCAATAGTGCCAAGGATCTGGCTAACAGAACAAAGAATCTGAGAGGTATCAAAGAAGGGGAACGTGCTTCGCCAAGAAGCGAACGCAAAGTCTGTCCTTAATAAAGACCGAGGACGACGTAAATGTCCACGTTCAGGAAGAGAAGCAGATTTCAAGCTAAAAGAAAGATGAAGAGAACGTAAAGCTATACGCTGAAAAGGAATTAGAAGAAGCCGAACGTGTTAGAGCAGAAGCCGAGCGTATAAGAAGTCATGAACTGGATTGTATCAGACTTCAAACGCAATTACAACCACCCGTTATAAACAACGGTGGCAACGGTCATCTCAACGCTAAAGTACCAAATCTAGCACCATTCAACGAGGCTACTGACGAAATGAATGCCTATATTCAAAGATTGAGTATTATCTACAGCCTCTAAAATCGGATGCCGGCGTGTGGTCATCTTTAATTTAAGTGCACTCCTTACGACGCGCTTCCGTATCTAGTAACCTCCCATCCGAAAGAACACTAACTTGCAACCTCAAGCAAGCACTATAACTCAAATAATCATACGGAGAGGATTATGAATTAAACTAGGGACGCAAAACCGCCGGAAGATGAAACCTCCTCTTCGGGAAAGTGGAACCTCTCTGTACTTAGTCCATAGCGTGCTCGCACTGAACAAATATCTCTCAGGCGAAGGAAGTAGTGAGTCTCGAACAGAACGATGCCAATACATCATTCAGCCCCCTCTTAACGACGAGGGCAAAAGAATCTAAGTAACGCACCAGGCAACGTTTTATCTCTAAGACTGCGATTTATTGCGGAAAGAGGGCATGACCATGTGCAGACCTGTCTATTCAATCCCAGTACGCAGACGCAATCTCAAACAAAAAATAGGCAGAAACTACAACACAGAAAAACGTGAATTAAGATCGTCAGCCCAATGAAATGATATCGCTCAACATTAACCACCGCATCCCCAGGATAACCGTTACGCCTCCGCTGCTAATCAACGAAGAGGTCGACGACGTACGTAATTTCATCCATGATGGCAAAATCAGTTCAACGTAGAAGGTAAATCTATACTGGTAATATCACTGTCATGTCGAACATAATCTCGAAAGATTGCCAACAAATGCCCATTGATGCACAGAAAAGAAAACGGTCAACCGTTCAACTGCTTAGAGATACTGATCGCAGTGGTAACTTTAAACGCAACCTTGTCGATAAAAGACAATTCACAGGTAACTTTAGGAAAACGTTACTGAGGAAAATGAGGATAGTACCGGAAGCACATATTTTTGTTGAAACACCATTTTAACAGGAGCGTAGAAGCACTCTGTTTGATGACGCACTGTATATCAAGATTGACAAACATCGAAGTAGTTCTCACCCGAAGTCATTCGACGTGAAACAAAGGTGCGGGGACTCCAAGGTATCATGGAGCCAAGATTATGGAAGGTATATAATTCTAAGTGTCAGGACTATCCAGAGACGGACGCTGTTTATCTGTAACAATGACGAATCGGTAAAGCCCGCCTGCGCCTTAAACGAGGTGAATCAACAAAACGAACCCATCGGAAGTAGTTTAGTCAAGCACTGATGAATCAAATCCAGATGCTTGTAGAAGGAATGACGCCGCCTACATCCTTCTTAAATGAGGTTTATCCATCGAACAAGGGTGAAATCTAAGAGGAATGAACATCAGACCTACATAAGTCCGACCGCAACACTTGGAGACATACGCCACTTAATCTCAAGTCGTATAGAAGGTATAAAATAGAGAGGGGTATCATTTCTGTTATGGTGGCTGTGATCGTTCGCGTGTTAGAGCGGTACGCTTTGTTTCGATTCAGGCAGATGAGAGCAGGGTCGTCTGAGTATTCTCTGCGGCTTATGCAGGGTATTAACAGGAATTCGCATAATGGAGTGCCCGCAACGACGGCGGCCTTCTAGCGGACATCTAGGTATCAAAAAGACCTAAACGATAGGAATGGACTGGTTTGTTGGCGAGCTATGCAATGTCCCATAGTACGCCTCATGTGATGTATCCAAAAAAACCTCGAGGAATATAAAATGGCGGGCGCACCATTAACTAAGGTACCGATAATCAATGAATCTTTTAAGAGGGTGGCCATCGATTTGGTCGGGCCTATAAATCCCCCTTCACAAGAAGGCCATAAATTTATATTGACGCTCGTTGACTACGGGACACGATACCCCGAAGCAATTCCCCTCAAAAATATAGATTCCAGGACTGTGGCTGGTGCTTTAGTCGATATCTATAGTCGCCTTGGTATACCAGAAGAGGTATGATCGAACCTTGCGTTTAAAAGCAACGACGCCATTTTACACCCAGAAAACAGCGTTTGTAGTCCATGAAGGACATTACGATTTTAAGGAACGTGATCGGGGATATGCAATTCACGAAATGTTATATTGACGATATCATCGAGCATACCCAAGACTGGAAAACTCACGCTAGAGAGTTGGAGGTCCTGTTTACCCGACTGGGTGATGCCGGATTTACGGTAAAACCCTCCAAATGTGTTATAGGATCAGGAAGCGTAGAGTTCCTTGGCCATAAGTTGAGCTACGGTTATAAGGGTTTACAGAAGGAAAACGCGAAGAAAATTAGTGATGCGATGAGACCTACGACTAAAAAAGAGGTAAGATCTTTTCTCGGTCTAACCGGGTATTATAAGGCCTTCGTTCCAAATTATGCATCAATCGCGTGTACATTATTTGATCTACTCAAGAAAAAGGGAGTCCTAGAAATGTTAAGTGGGAAGATAGCCATCAAAAGGCGTTCGAAATTTTGAAGATCATGCTTACAACTTCCCCTGTTTTACGGCTACCCGATGCGAGTAAAGGATTCGTTATACAAACTGACGCGTCGCAAGAAGCTATAGGCTCTTGTCTCCTACAAGAGTAGGAAAAGATGGGATATTCCCGTGGCTTATGCTGGAAGGACGCCATCCGCAAACTGAACAGAAGGTGGAGACTATCCGAAAAAGCAGCTGGTCCATAATTTTGCCGTAAGAAAAAAAATTTTGATAAATTATAATACTATAGTAAAGGAATCATCCAACGACCCATCGCCGCTTTTTAAATCAAGAAGGCAAAATTCAATGAACTCAAAGGAGTAGCCATGCGTTTGGGCCTGAGTTGCCAAGCGTGTGAATGTTACTCTCATCCGTAAACGGAAAGATAGCGATAGCCGATTCTATTATCTCGGCAGGTGTAATTAATGACATGAAGCATCATACCTCCACTGTCGTCTTAGAAGGGTGTGTGTCACGTTAAAGACACCGAGGTTGGGAATCTGAGCTTCATCACTCACGATCGGCCAAATAAATTACATCAAATAACTATACGCAAAATATGGAGGAATTTACTTTACACTGTATTTAAAAAATATATTATTATTGCAA
>JABUQX010017156.1:12500-32035 GCA_015478945.1 Trachelipus rathkii | reverse complement strand
AAAAAAAAATTCATTTTCGTACATAATTTCCATACGCTGATTCCATAATGTTGACTCAGTTCTTGTACCTCTAGTTTTCGAGATCATGATGCGGTAACTTCTTTAGTTTGGCCATATATATATATATATATATATATATATATAATATATATTATATAAATAATTATATATATATATATATATATAAATAATATATATTATAAATATATAAGTATAATGGACAAGCGAATTTTCGCATAACCGCGGTTACGGTTTTTTGCGGTTCCTAAATATTTTCAACAACCGGATCGAATTTCTCTCATTGAAGCATCGTACAGATCGTGAAATGCGTCTCATGTTCAAAACGCCAACAAAATGAGTCAATAGTCCTCGTATAACTCCTTCCAATTCATAATCATCGGGAAACTTCGCCTAAAAATCAAGGATAATCATCGAAAATCTGCAAGATTTCCGCTTTGTCTTGTTGGGTCGTATTGGAAACATTGTACCACAGTTTTGTTTTGCTCATGACATTCTCCAATGGCTTCCTTTGCATGCGATGGCTTCTGCATAGTTTTCTAGGTTGAGGCTATAATAACAACTTATCGCCTGTTATGTCCGCATATCGTTTGAAAAAAGAAAAAAAACGAAAAAAACTAAAAAAAAATAACAACTTAAAAAAAAATAGTAGAATCACCTTTTACCTGCCTGACGTTGGCACACTATCATAATACCGTACTGTACTGCTCGCCACAATCTAGCGAGCAAAAAGGGCATACAAATATCCATTGAGCGACGTTGAATAATCCGAACTCTGGGTAACACTCCTACATATATACAACTTCACTTCAAAATAGAAATTTTCCTTTTATTTTCAAACACCGGTCTGATGATACCTGTAAGATCCTGTGAAGTCTTCTGGCCGGGTGAAGAGTTGAAGTTAAAGCAATCGAGCTACCTCAAGCGACATCACCATGTTTCAGCCTGTCTATCCCTTGCTCTTAATAATTTGTAGGTGTTAAATATTGAATAACGCAATTTTATTATTTAGATCTTAACAAAGAACATAAAGTGGGAAGTAAAGAATACTGCTATAGTATATAATATACTAATATATATAAGATATATATATATAATAATATAATATATAAAATTATAGTATAATATAAATATATATATATATATATATAATATAATAATAGAAGAGAGAAGAGTAGAGAGAGAGAAGAGAGAGACCGCCGAGATAGGGGGAAAGATTGCAGTGCCCTTAAAAATAAAAACTGTTCAAAAAGTGATAAAAAAAAGAATTATCATCTCTTTGAAATGTAAAACTCCAAAACTTGTTTTTGTTGCATTTTCATAATTTGCCCATATTAATTTATTGTATTTAATTAAATAAGTGTATATGTGCATGTATGAATATTCTTTTTTGTTGAACTGGTCAGAACTGTTAAAATAACATCAGAATAATTTAATTATTTATATAGTGATATATGTTCTACAGCATTCTATATACTTCTCTCTGCGGTATTAGATCAACATCTGTAAAAACATCACTATATAAATTCATATTCATTTTAATATTGGGATAAGACATTGGTGAATCCATACAAATTTATTTAATATATGTATTTGTGATTGCCACTGCAGTTGCCTTTCCTTATTTTCAATTAGTGACGTCCAAAAATGAAAGGAGAAATAGGCTATTTGAATAGGGTGTAAATCTAGTTCTTTAAGGTCTGTAAAAGATTGCTAGTTCGTATTCTTGTAGTTGATATACGTTTTTTTTTTTTTTTTTTTTTTTTTTTTTTTTTTTTTTTTTTTTTTTTTTTTTTTTTTTTTTTTGAAATGGCATTTTTCATTTGAATACATTATATGAAACCGAGGTAGAAAATAGATTACATAGTGACTGATCCGATATCAATCATTCGGAATCGTTTGAAGCAAGGTGTTTAGTGCAATGTGCATATTTTGATTTAATCTATCAAACTCGTCAACAAGTTCTTGATATTCAAAGACATGAATCTGAAATAGTTCATGGAAAACAAAGAGCAACCCACGTTGTCAATCATACATAATCACCTGTCATTGACATATATGAATACAATTCTAATTTCAAGCAATTGCGATGAAGATATCATGTCCCAACAACAACAAAAATCGTCGGTCGTATTGAGAGAAATGCATTCCCCTGGCAAAGACTCTTATTAGGGGGGGGGGGACAGGGATTGCCCAGAGAAACCAAAAAAAAAGGTAAATTTTTGATCTACCCCTTATAAAAAAAGCAAAAGGGAAAAAAAAAACCCCCCTGCCTACTGTCAGTAATGCCAACATGAAGTTTAAAAATGTAGTAGATTCGTAACCATTAAAAAATATAATCGCAAAACATTCGCATTCGAGAAAGATTGAAAAATAATATTCCGGTTCTCTAATAATATAATTATAATTTAATATATTTATATATAAATTATTAAAATAATAAATATATTATATATAATATATATATAATATATATAATATATATATAAATAATATATATATATATACTATATATATATAATATATATTTATACTATAATATATATATATTATACTATATATATTATATATATAATATATATCATAAAATATAATTATATATATATTATAATAAATTATAAATAATAAATATATATATATATATAATATATAATTATAGTACACCACTCACGCCAGGGCCTTCAAAATGAGGGGCAAGAAAAAAAATTGACAAAAAGAAAACATAAATTAAAATAAATGGAAGTAAACCCACCCGTCCCTTTCCTAACGCAATTCCCTCAGGTGGGCACAGACCGACTTAAATAGATAAATTTCAAATTGCAAGGAAAAATAGAAAGGTAAGAAATGCGGACAAAACAGATGTGGGGCTTGGGAAAAAAGGGGGAAAAAAAAAAAGTACCACATACGAGTATCTAGAGTATCCCATATTCACAAATTTCATTGAGACAAGGCACCTCTTTGTGTTACGAGGACGACGCAGTGGTGAATTTGATATATCAATATATAATATATATATAATATATATTATATATATATAGTAATATTATATATGAAAATATATACTAAATTATATAAATATATATATAAATACGATATATAGATATATATATATATATTTTCTACACACTGAATCATCCTACGCTTGAAACACCCTGTACACCCGGTTCCTGCCCTGCCTGCTCTCTGCCAAAGCATTTTTTTTTTAAATTATTTTCTGCTCAATAAAAACAACGAAGAATTCCTTTTTTTTTTTTTTCATAGCGTGGCTTGTTCTCTTTTAACGAATTATTGGAAGCTGGTCGCCTACGTTTAAAGTAGAATTCGTGCCCACATCCGCCCATTTTTCTTGCTATAGCTACCTGTATACCGCTTTGGGCATTTTTGAAACTATAGGAACAATTTTTTAAATGTCAAAATTTTTATGAATGTATAAATTATAGATATTTGAATGTACTAAAGAAAACTGAAATATATAAATATAAAATAAACATATATATATTAGTAATATATATAATAATATATAAATTATATATATTTATATATATATATAATATAATATAAAATATATATATATATATAGTATTATATAATATATAATATATAATAATATATATATATAAAAATATATATATCTAAAATAACAACTCCAAGAAAGCTTCGCCCTGTCGTTGTTCCAGCTATAATTCTTCTTCTGCCCGAAGCTGCAACCCTAGAGCACTCCAACAAACCATCTCAGCTCAATGATTCCGACCACAGTCCTCAGTTAAACACTCTCAGTAGGTTTCGCCCTTTCAGAAGAACTAGCTCTCTCACAGCCTGTCGCTTCCTCCGCCCCTCCCCTATAGGGTATGGAAAACGTCCCCCCCTCGTCCCACGTCGGCTCGAGCCCCCTAAAAAAAAATTTATAGCGCTAGCCATATTATAGTTTTCTTCTACCTAGGTATTTGGAGATACAAAAAAAAAAAACCCAAAAGTAATTCTTTGTCAATTTTCCTACAAATTTCATAACGCGATCCATAATTGTTATCATTTCTGTACCTATTACTTTCGAGTATCATCGGTAACTTCTTTGTTTGCCTATATATGATATAATATATAATACAATAATATATAAATAAAAAATATATATATATTATATAATATATATATAAATATAAAAATATATATATATATATATATATATATATATAAACGGATAATGGTTAGAGGAACAATCAATCAACCATATCTCAAATATACAATACCACAGGGAAAAGGATACATTGCTGAATGCTGGTCCAATTTTAGGCGGAAAATGTAAAAAAAAAAAAAAAAAAAAAAAATAAAAAATATAGTATATATATAAAAAACCACAATAGCTACAGCAAAAAAGAAACCTTTTGGTGTCCTTGTAAAAATTAGAATAAAAAATTCAATCTGCATCTTTGACATTTTTTATGGCTAATATTTATATTAGAGACTAGAGAGCCTATTTAGAGACCTTTTATGGTTACTCGTTAAAATAAATAGTCTATTAAATTTTGGCCTTTTTTTTCTTTACTAAAGAAACCCAAGGGTATACCGCACCGATGGCAGATGGGGTCTCTCGCCTTCCGGGGAACTACGGGTGACTAATTCCCCCCCTCCGGAAGGGTCTCCGGACCCCCGCTCTTTGGTAGTGTCGCGGGGGTTCCTCCCCCCTCCCCTATCGGGGTATGGAAACTCCCACACCACCCCTGTGTTCCCGTTCGGCTCGAGCCCCCCTACATTGCGTGTAATACCTTACAAATAATATATAATATATATTCAATCTTCTCCTAAAAAAACAAAATAGCCAATATTATTTATTTATTTAGGTTATTATTTTTTTACATTTTCCTAACTAAAATTTTTACGAAAGGATCCAAAGTATTTCTTCGCTGTAGCCTATTGTAGTTTGTTGAGATATGCATTTTTTTTTTTTTTTTTTTTTTTTTTTTTTTTTTAGTTTCCGTAATAGAATTTGCCAGGATGCCAACAATGTATTCCTTTTCTGTAACTATGTAGTTATATGGATCGAGGATAGTTGTCGCTCTAAACCAAAATATCACCAATATATATATATATATTAATATATATATAATAATACTAATATAAATATATATATATATAGAAATATAATATATGATAATGGTGTTTAGCTATATAATACGGTAATTCGTTAATAAGCCTTTTAATGGATCTTGAAGTTATGTAAAAAAATATAAATACTAATTTTATTAAAAAAAAAAAATTCAAAACCTAAAATAATCTGGAGAAAAAATTCTAAGTATCTTTTGTATATTTCAAGAAAAATTGAAAAAAATTGCCCAGAACTACGATGTATAAACTTGAAACAACACACTGTCACGGCAGCAACTAGAACGCATTTTGACGTTGCCGTCCGTGAAAAAATAGAAAAATTTATGCTAAGGTTTTACACTGTGTTGAAGATAAAGTGAGAATACTGATACTAATAAGAAAGAAACAGTTGCTCAATTAATTAGTTTTGTGCGTCTATACTGATATCCTTTAGGGTCATCGTTCTTATTAGTTGCATCGGTGAAGTGATTTAGAGCCTTACCAGCTCGAAGCCGATCCAGTGCAATGCTTGGGTGGAACCAGTCTAAGCTAGGAGCACCCCCCAAAAAATAAAAAAAATAGATTCCATGCACCCATCCTTTCTATATATATATATAATAATATATATATATATTATATAAATATAATATATACTGGAATAATATTATAAGGACAAATATCTCAATCCATATCAAAAACTACAAGAGGCCACAAGGAAAAGAATACAATTGCTGGAACTGCTTGTCCAATAGGGCGGAACGTAAAAAAAAAAAAATAAAAAAAAAAAAAAAAAAAATATATATATCTCAAAAAACTACATAGCTACAGCGAAAAGGAATACATTTGGAATCCTTAAACTAGATAGAAAAAAAGTAAAAAAAAATAAAAAAATAAAATATAATTTAATAATTAAGTAATATATAGAGAGCCTATTTAGAGACCTTATTGTACTCGTAAAATAAATAGACTCTATTAAATTTTGCTTTTTTTCTTAACTAAAGAATACCCCAAGGTATACCGCACCGATGGCAAGGATCCGGGTCCTCGGCCTACCGGAACTACGGGGTATGACGATCCCCCCCTCCGGGGAGTCTCCGGAACCCACCCGCTCTTGTATCGGGTGTCGCGGGGTCCCTCCTCCCTCCCCTACGGGTATGAAAACGCCCCCCTGTGTTCCCCGCGCTCGAGCCCCCAAAAAAACAAGCCCAATATTATTTATTTTATTATTTATCTTATTATTTCTTACTTTCCTAACTAAAATTTACAAGGATTCCAAAAATGTATCCTTTCGCTGTAGCTATTGTAATTTTGGAGATATGATTTTTTTTCATTTTTTTTTTTTTTTTTTTTTTACATTTCCGCCCTAAAAATTTGCCAGGATTCCAACAATGTAATCTTTTTCGCTGTAACTATTGGAGTTTTGAGATATGATTCGATGAAGTTGTGCTCTAAACCAAATATCCCTATAATATATAATAATATATATAATATATATATATAATATATAATATAAAATATATATAATAATAAATATATATAAAGCATATATAATAATAATATACTAAAAAATAAAATATAAGGTTTCTTCAACCCCGGCTGCGCGCGACCCTGTTATTCGGACGCACCCAGGAAACTCACTGCATAAACAACTGCCGATATGCATGAAACTTTCTAGAGTATTTTTTTAACGATGTAATTCGATTTAATAACAACTTAAGACTCAACGATGCAAGTTATCTTCCGAGACACGTTTTGCTTTTATAAATCCAGCGCATGCCCGCAATATTGACAGCTGTGTGAAGTTTTCTCGTATGATTTTTGTTAATAAAACCAGAAACCTTTAAATATACTATCATTAAAACCATTGCCTGGAATGCAAAATCATAAATTAGAAGGCTGAAAGTACTGTATATTATAAGGATATAAAATATAAATCTGCGCGAGCTTTGCGAACGAGCCCTGCGTTTGAAAACAGGGTAATACAGTAATCTATCTTATCACTTTTTTTGTAAAAAAATCGAATCTCAATTTATAACTTACTTTTGTTTTGGAACCTTGAAAAAAGGAAATCTTGGAACAATCTTTTTGTCGGATGTATTGATGTGCTGAATGAAATAAAACTACATTCATTTACGTATCGGTCGTCCCTTCTGCAAGGAACGAAGTTTTTGTGGCAAATCCCTACTTATGTTAGAGTTTGCAAAGATTCTAGAACATTTTAAGTCACTTATATCCTATTCTCAAAATTTCTAAGTTAACGGAAGTATAAAACTAACCCAAGAAAGAAAGGAAACTCGATGTCAAAGATAGTGAATTCTTGCACTACCAACATGCGAAAAAATAATAATCAAGAAGGGAGAACATGGAGTGCAAATGCTTTCGTTCTGGATTTGTTTTCCCCGAAAATGATGACTGCCTTAACACAATTCCATAGAAAATAATCCCTTTACCACAGTATCGGTCAAGACTAACAGACGTTAAAACGGAACTTTCCTGTAGTATTTCTATGCCAATGTTCCGAAGCCTGCCCGTCTGCTTCTCTAATCTTCTAGATCTGTTCGAGAATACAAATAATATATATATATATATAGAAAAAATAATATATTAAAAATATATAAAATTATAATATATATTAATATAGAATATAAAAATTAATATAAATAAAATATAATAAAAAAATGATTATATAATATATAAAAATCTATATATAGTATATATAAAATATATATATATATATTAATATATAATAATATATAAATAATAAATATATATATATAATGATGAATATATAATATATAATATAATAATAAATATAATTAATATATACTATATACTAATAATTTATACTAGGCTAATATCGCAACAGAAAGAAGGTCAAATTCCTGAGGTTAAACGTAGCTGACTTGCCGAGTTGCCAATTGTCATATCACTTTGTTGTAGCTGCGCTCGGAAAGCAACCGTTTAAAAATCGTTGTTAAAATAATTTGTTAAAAGTTTATATAGTCCTAGTATATCACGGACAAGTCTTGTGTTTCTTAGCATCGTTAATCGAAAAAGGTAAAATAGTTAACGCCATCGTTAATTAATATTCAAACTAGTGCAAGCGACTAACACTTGTATGTTAACTTAAATAATCAGACTTTACTTTAAGTTGCAGTTAGGAAATCTCACATTTAATTATTTCGACATTTCCTCTTGCAAATAACAAAACAATAATCTTGAGCAAGAAACGTCTTTACTACAGTCGTTAAAAGCTTGAGAAACCACAAATTTTTCTCAACAGCTTTTCTTACAAGACATCGTAGTTGCCAAATATCGACTGCCTTTAGCCTCAGAATAAAACTCTAATTTGCTTACATAAAATATTTATTGCATTTTGCAACTCATAATCGTTCGCTACTCACATTGCAAACACCGGCAAAATAATAAAAACTGAATATAAATCACATTCATATCACGTCAAAAATAAAATACAAAACGATCGTTGATCGTTTTAATATATATATATAAATTATATATATTATATATATATAAATTATAAAATATATAATATAATATAATATATATTAATATATATATATAATAATAAATATATAATTATTAATATTATAATATAAATATATATATATAAGATAATAATGCCGCCGAATTCGTTAACCAATACGGCCAGAATAATTTACGGCCAAGATTAATTATTGACCAAAATTTAAACACAGACATTAATATATTCAAAAACAAAAAAGTATGAACATTTCTATAGAGATCTAAAACAAGTGTTTCCCTTCTTTGCGATGACGCATTCAATTATGCGTGCGGTAATCTGACAAATTTCATCAGATATAAGCCATATTACTTAATATCCGAGAACCACTACAAATGTTATTTGTTTAAAATGTATAAATACGCTTATAACGAGTAATAATTATGGTCGGTTTAGTTATTGGGTTTACGAACATATTCATTGAAACGAAGTGAAATCTATATGATTCCGACACGTAAAGTAACCTGTACCATTGATAAACACCCATTAGGTATTAATTGATAATATGTTATGCATTATAATTTCGAGCTAGACAAACGCTTTGACAAAAATGTTCTAGACACATTCGAGAGCCTTAAATACTTTATATTAATTCGTTGAATAATAACTTAAAAACTAGCACTCCATACGATATCGTATCTCGTATACAGGAAAGGTTTATTTTTCTAAAGAAATAAAGTCTCAGAAGTATGCAAATATTTATATAATTATATAATATAATAATATAACAAATATATATATAATATTATATTATATATATAAGCTATAATAATAATATATTATATATAAGCCTTTCGTTTTTAGCCAAGGTCAGTTTTGAATTTTTTTTTTTTTTTTTTAAATTGCTACTATATATACCAACAATGAACTTTTCAGTGTAACGGGATCTATTTCAAAGTCGAAGTATGTTTTAAATATAATTTTAAACATTTACATTTTTGGGTAAATTTTTAAAAAAGAAATATCTCGAAAATGTCACGACACGAGGAGGGGGGGAAATAGTCCACCCTGTCGTTCCCCGGAAGGCGGAGACCCCCGACTCCTGCCTCGTTTGTAAGTTATACCCTGGTATCTCTAGTAAAATAAAAAAATAAAACTGACGATCGTAAACGAAAAGGTCCTATAGATTTTGAATCATGTCCGATCCACTTAAATTGATTTTAGTATCATATACTAAAATATATTTAAAAAAAACAAAAAAATCAAAACGACGGAGTCGTTAAAGACCGAATAAGGCTCATGTGAATTATCTGTCCTCCATAAGTCGACCAATTTTTTTTAATCTACGTAAATCGAACAGTGTGAAGCTCACTTGGTGCAATCTGCGGCTTTCATATTTTAACGGAGTTAAAAAATAAGAAATATAAAATAATTACCATATTTAACGTTAAGTAAAGCTATTAGAGTTATTAGTTTACATGGTTTAAACTAATAGAAGTAAAAGTTATGAGTATATCTAAAGCTAAGATTGAACTTTTAAGAATATTGTTAAGGTATGAAGCTGCTGATAAAGTTTTAAATTTGACGTTTTAGGCATTTTTAAAAGATTTCATGAACTGGAAAACATAATTACAAATAATTGAAAAATTAATATTCTCCAGAACGTTTAGCAAAATGATTCCAATCCACACTAGGAAATAATATAAAACTAATAATAAAAACATAATAATGAAATAAAATAATAAAAATAATAAAAATAAAATATAGAAAATAAATATAAACAAAAATACCCAAATAATAAAAAGAAAATAAAAAATAAATAATAATAATAAATAAAATAATAAATAACAAAAAAATAATAAAAAATAAAAATAAAATAAAATAAAAAAAAAATAAAAAAAAAATAAAATAAAAAACAAAAAAAATAAAATATACAAAAAATAAAAAAAAAAAATAACAAAAAATGCAAAATATAAAAAAAAAAAAAATAATAAAAAAATTAAAAAATAAAAAATAAAAAATAAAATAAAAAAATAAAAAAATAAAAAAAAAAAAAAAAAAATAAAAAAATAAATAAAAAAATAAAAGAATAAAAAAATAAGTAAAAAATAAAATAAAAAAAATGAGAATAAATATAAAAATAAAAAAAAATAAAAAAAATTAAATCAATAAAAAAATAATATAAATAAAAATAAATAAAAATTCAATAAATTCATAGTAAATAAATAAATGTGAAAAAAATAAATGAGTAACAAAAAAAAGTGAATAAAAAAAAATAAATGGATAAAAAAATATAAAAATAAATAAATAAATAATAATAAAAAATAGTAAGATAATAAAATAAATATATAATAAAATATATATAATAAGATAAATAAAATAAGTACAAAATAAATAAATAAATAATTATTATTAATTAATTAATAAATAATTAATTACTAATTAATTAATAAATAATTAATAATAATAATTAATAATAAAAAATGAATGAATAAATATAAATAAATAATTAATTATTAAAAGAAATTATTTTAATAATTAATAATAATAATATAAAAATTAATTAATAATAAAAATAAATTAAATAACAATAATAAAAAATAAATAATCTTTTAAAATAAAAAAAATAATAATAAAAATAATAAAAAAATATAAAAAATAACAACATAAAAGAAAAATAGTAATAAAAATAATCATATAAAAAAATTGAATAATATCAAAAAATGCTAAAATAATAAAAAATATAAATCAAATAATAAATAAAACAAAAAAATAAAGTAAAATAATATAAAAAAACAAAAGAAATAATAATAAAAAAAATAATAATAATGAATAAAAATAAAAAATAATAAAAAAAATAAAATACAAATAATAAAAGAAAAATAATAAAATTAACAAAGAGAATCAATCAGTAAAAATAACGAAAATTCAATCACAATTATTATACGTCTGTAATAAAATACTATAGAATCGAAAACAATAATACAAGAATAATCAAAAAAATATTAATAATAAAATAATAATAAAAAAGACAATTACCAAACTGTTATATTTTATAAAACATAACTGTGTTACTGGCAGACGTATGATTTTCCAATAACAATAGAGTAACTGACACATCAAGAAAACTCTGAATTATTTCACTACAATAAATGTGCCATAAAATGAAGTAAAATAAAAATATGTACTAAAATTAAATTTTAATTGAAATTTTCCATTGGAATTGTGTGTACAATGATTAAATGATACATAAATACACACTTGCGACCGTGTGTGCCCCACAAGAGGAGTGCGTAAGGAAGTTCTCGGCGGACGTCCTCGTCCTCTACTCCCTCCACCTCTACGGCCTCACCCACCTAGATTGTTTTGGGCAGTCTCACCTTCTTGAAAATGATCCTGAAGAGCCGGAGCTTGTTCTGAAATAATAACAATTTACATCAGAAATGATTAAGGCATTTTTAAATTTAATTTAGCCTACCTCTACTTCTACTCCATCCCCAACATCGCCGGCAAACATCTCAAAGGAGAGAGTTTGCCGTGCTCCACATCGGCTGCAAGTCGATCAATAGCTCGGCTAAGTAGTGCAGTCTCTATGCTGACAAGTCATCAACTTGATCCGAGGACTCTTTCTTCCTGTGAGGCGACGGGTGATCCAGTGCACTGTCCACACCTAAAAATGCTCGTGTGGTTGCTACTGCGGATTGGCCGTGTGAGACTCGCCAGGAGGTGCGGGAGTGAAATCTTCGGCCAACCCCCACGGCATGTCCCTAGGCAGTCTTCCTCTTGAAATGACCTGAACTCAGAGTTGAGTAAGTATAAACCCCACTGAACTTGTCAGGTGATAAGGTACAATGTGAATATATATATAATATATACTATAATAATAATAATAACTAATAATATATATATATAATATAATATTATAATATAGTATATATATAAATATATATTATATAATGATATATATATTATATTATAATATAATATATATAGATACTATTGAGCGTAGAACAGCTGAGGGTTCTCATCGGTCAAACCGTTGGGCTTGAAGCCCTCAGTACTGGAGCTCTGCTCTCGGTGGCAGTGACGTCACGCCAAAAAATAAAAAATCACCTTTAACGGTCAGTCATGACAATTGATTAATTATAAAATCTTCCAATTTAATATAACTTAGATATAATTTATAAATAATACATATATATATATATATACATATATATATATATATATATTTTAAAAAATGTAATTTCTATATAATAAAGGAACATACTGAATATGTAATACATTTATCATATATGATTATAAACTTACGATCCATTTTAAATAAAATAAAAATAATGAAATAAAAAAAAAAAATAAATATAATAAATTAATAATTAAAATAATAAATAAAAAATAATAAACAACTAAAATTTAAAGTTAATCTATAATAATGCGAAGAAAATGAAAAAAAAAAAAAAAAAAAAAAAAAAAAAAAAAAACAAAAATAAATAAACAAAAATACATAAATAAATAAAATAAAAAAAGAATAAAAAACTAGTGAAAAAAAAAATGAAAACAAATGAGAAAAAAATAAAAAGAGAAAAATAAATAAAAATAATAAAAAAGATAAAAAACATAGAGATACTAAGAAAATATAAAATGAAGTAAATAAAATATAAACAATAAAATAAAATAAATTAATGAATGATTAGTAAATAGATAAATTAATTGATTAAAAAAATCATGAGAAAGTGGAATGAATAAAAAAAATAAATAATCAAAAAAAATAATAAAAAAATAATAAAAATAAATGAATATTTTAAATAAATATAAAAATAAAATAAATATAATTATTAAAATAAAAATAATTAATAATTAAGTTAACAAGATAAATAATCTAATTATAATAATCAAGTAAATTATTCAATAAATAAAATAATAATAATAACAAAATAATAAAAAATACGGACAAAAATAAAAAATATATAAAAAATTTAAAATAAAAAAGAAAAAAAAGAAAACAAAACAAAAAATAAAAAATAAATAACAAATAAATAAAAAAAAATGATGAAAAAATAAAGAAAATAAAAAAAAAAAGAAAATAAATAAATTAAATAAAAATAAAAAAGTAAATAAATAAAAATGAGAATTGCAAATAGTGATAAGAAGAGAAAATAAAATAAATATATAAGTTATGTCAATAAATAATTAATGAATAAAATTAATAAATAATAATAATAAATAAAGAATAATAAATAATAATAATAATAACAAAAAAAAAATAATAATTAATAAAAAAATAATAATATAAAAATAATAAATACCTACACACACGAAAATTAGTACCAATTATAATGAATAGATAATAAAAAAAAATAATAAAAAAATATAAAAACATTAAGAAAATAAGAAAATAATATGATATTTCATAAAGTTATAAATAAATAAAATGATAAATAAGTATATAAATATAATAATAAAAAATACAAATATAAATATATAAAATAATAATAAAAAAAATAAAATATAAAAATAATTATAAATAAGACAATTTACAAGGCGATTACGCTGATCGCTCCAAACTGTTATATTTTATAAAACATTACTGTGTTACTGGCAGACGTATGATTTTTACATAACTATAGGAGTAAGACTGTAAATGAGGAAAAGACATTTAAAATTATTTAATTAAATAAATGGTAGTAAATGAAGTAAAGCATTTAAAGTTTGCTAAAAATTTAAAATTATTAATTTTGAAAATTTCCATAAAAAGTAACTTAAACAATTGAAAAATTAAATTACATTGATTAATAAATATTCACCTTGCTGACGTGTGTGTGCCCCACAGAGGCGGTGCGTGCGGACGTCCTCGTCCTCTACTCCCTCCACCTCTAGGGCCTCACCTTCCTGGACAGGTTCCTGAACAACCTGAGATTGTTATGAAATAATAACAATTTACATCAGAAATGATTAAGGCATTTTTAAATTTAATTAAGCCTATCTCTTATTCTATTTCATCCCCAACATCGCCGGCAAACATCTCAAAGGAGACGTAGTTTTTGCCGTTGTCCATCATCGTGCTGATGACCACCTTGGTGGTGAAGGTCTATCATAGCTCTGGCTAAGTAGGAGTCTCTATGCTGGACAATCATCATCTTGATGCCGAGGACTGGTTTCTTCCTGTTGAGGCTGACGGGGGGGGTTGTTCGATCCAGTGCACTGTCCAAGCAAGACTCCCGGTGGTTGGACTACTGCGGAGTTGTCCGTCGTAGATATCCGCCAGGGGGGGGAAAAATGGGGGGGGAGGGGGAGGGGGGGGCAAAATAGCGGGGGAAGGATAAAAGGAGAAAGGGGGGGGGGGAGGGGGGGGAAGGGGAGTGCTGAACAAACTGTCGCCTCCCACAGCTGGGCAATCCAGGCATCTCCTCTGAAAGACCTTGAACTCAGAGTTGAAGGTAATGTATAAACGCCCCCTGAACTGTCAGTGATAAGTACAAGTTATATATCAATAATAATATAATATAATAGTATATTATATTATATAATAATAATATAATATATAAATATAATATATATATATATATATTATATATACTATATATATATAAATATGAGCTTAGAGTACAGCTGAGTCCCCATCGGGTAAACGTGGGCTTGAAGGCTGCCTCTATTTGACTGGAGCTTCTGCCCTGGGCAGTGACGTGCACTGCCAAAAAATAAAATAATCAGCCTAATGCACAATACAATGGAGTTAATTTATAAAATTTCATTCCAAAAATACTTACCGTTTTCCACGAGGTTTTGGATACGAGCACGTTCCCCAGTAGAGATCCACGGTTTCGAATTATAAGCTTCTTCTGCAACACTGAGGGCAAAAGCATCCTTAAATAAAGAAAAAAGAAAAATACTTTAAATTAAAGACAATTTTTAGCTAAATCTTAAACCATGGCAAAATAAGGGAGGAAACAACAGTTGTTCAAACGAATAAATACATGACTCCACCACTAACGGCAGGCCTTTTTTAAAAATGAGGGGGGGGGGAAATAAGAAATAAAAAAATACAAAAAGAAAAACAAAAATAAAATAAATGGAAAGTAAACCCACCCTGTCCCTTGCCTAACGCAATTCCCTCAGGTGGACGCAGACACGGGACTTAAATAGAGAATGAAAAAATAATAAAAAAATAATAATAATAATAATAATAATAATAATAATAATAATTAAATAAAAAATAAATAAAAAAATAATAAAAAAAAGTAAAAAAAAAAAATAAATAAATAAAAAAATATACTTATCCTTGGGGTAAGTTTTGAACAAAATGTATGGGTGAAAAGGTAAATACACAGCTATTAATTTAATCAAATTAGGATATACCTTCTCTTTTTATCTTCCCTACATTTCCCACAAATGGAAGTAGAATAGGTAACATGCACTGAAATAAAATAGAGGTAAGTAGAAAAGAAAAGCAAGAGGTTCTTGTAAAAGATTTAAAGTAACTTGAGAAACTTTGGAAAGTTATAGAGATGAGAAAAAAAAATAAAATGAAAGGCGAATGTTAACATCGTCTAAAAGGATAAAAGAAAGAATAATATGAACAACTGTTGATGTTAACATACAACTGGATAAAAAAGTAATAATGCGAAATAATTGCTAATGAGAGATCTAACTGAAAAAAACAAAACAAGAAATTTGAAAATAAGACCCCCAGAACTATAGCCATCACAATAAAAGAGAGTGATGTAAATGAAGAATATCTTAGGATGATTTATTACCTAGAAATTATAACTTCCGTCATCATTTCTTCGAAGGATTTCTGCTGCTCCCCATTGACGGGTAAAGTACCTTCAAGGGGCATTACTTTGAGGACATTCCTGTCACCACTTTCAGTGGTGTACAGAAATACCTCTCCGTAAAGCCCCTCTCCGGTCTTTATTGAAGTCTTCATTAATCTGCAAATATATATATATATATAAAAATGTATTACCAATACAGTGAACAGAACTCGGAACATCTCTGAATAGCGAAAGATCATTTACAAACAAAAAGTTTAAATTTCAAATAGGATATGGGAATAGATTATTTTGATTAAAAAATGAATTTTTTTTGTTGGATTCACTATAATAATAATAATAATAATAATAATAATAATAATAATAATAATAATAATAATAATAATAATAATAATAATTATAATAATAATAATAATAATAATAATAATTATAATAATAATTAATAATTATAATTATAAATTATAATTATAATAAATAATAATAATTTTCCCATGGTATGTCCTACATTCCATAGGAGGTGAATAAAAGGTCCATGGTAGCTTGAGTTGGGGTCCCAATATCACGTGTTAATGCTCCAAGAATACTCATTTATACCTTTAAAGAATATTAAGACAGTTTGGAAGACCCCCCAAATTTATGGGATCAAGGGGAGTAGTATAAATAATAATAATAATAATAATAATAATAATAATAATAATAATAATAATAATAATAATAATAATAATAATAATAATAATAATAATAATAATAATAATAATATAATAATAATATTTAATAAATATCTACTTTTGGAATTCTTATGACAAAAAATAATGTAAAATTGAAATTTTTGACAAAATTTCACCAAAATTCGAAGATTATAAGTCTTCTAAAATATAGGTAAATATTATTAGTTCCGTTCCTGCGGAGATATTATGACCCATATTGTGACAAATTGTTTGTTATCCTGACTTTTGGACCATTTTATGAAAATTAGTGACATTATTATAACTTTGAACAGTGACATCACATCAGTAAGTGTGTCACATCCTCTGCACAAGACAATACATATACGACTCTCGAGAGTAGGCTAGGCTAGCAAAGCCGTTATTTACAAACATGAGAATGCTTTTGTAATAAAAATGTTTGTTTTTTTTTTCATATAAAAATTTATATAATGGATTATCATTAATGCATTTTAACTGACTAAGCGCTCATTCAATCATTTAAGCCACCATCAATGCCGCATATTGATTTATATTAATCTATACAAATTTAATACGTGGGCAGGAACGTAAATTTAAATTGAATTATAAAACTAAATCAAAACCAAAATTAAGCTCACCCTTCGTTGAAAATTTTTTCCATCTTCAGCTCTGTTTTCTGGTTACAGAGCTGAAGCATTTCCTTCCTATGATTAGAACTACAAGCATTAGAACTACAAGTAAGATGGACCTAGATTATCTAAAAGAATTAATTTATTTATTTGCACATAACAATATTTCCTGCATGGCTGCAAGAGGGTGTTGGTGATGATAATTATTTACAACCATCACCACCATTCACGAAAAGAGCAATATGGTTAAAGAGGGTTTTCAGCCCCTTGCCCCACCAGAGGAAGAAAATTTTCAACATTTTCTTCATATGACGACTGTTTCAAGAAAAGCTGCTTCACCTGCCACAAATTAATATATTAAATTCTTTTTTTATTATTATTTAATATTTAATATTCCTAAACTACTAAAAGAAATAAAGCTGAAATTTTTGTAACTCCTCTATCCCAGATTTTAAATGAAATTAATTTGAATGCATAAAATTTTGCTGTGTGGAAATTTCAAAAGGTAAAAATATATTTTTCCCTTTAAGGAGTTAGAATTACTTTAAATGATAAACATCCTCTCTCCCCCAAAAATGGTCAGTCCAACCCTTCTCTTGCTCTTCAGATTTGTTTCTTCCCAGCTGCTTTTAATGCTTCCAACTCCGACGACAGTCAGATCGTATATTTACTTTCTCCCATCCCCTCTGGTTTCCACTCTCTACAACACATGTAGAGTCATATATATTATAATTATATATATATATATATATATATATATATATATATATATATATATATATATAATATATAATATATTATATATATATATATATTATATATATATATATATATATATATATATATATATATATATATATATATATATATATATATAATTTAATAGGTATTTTAAGCTGTTTTTTATTATTATTACATTACTAATGTATATTTATAAAAAAAATAAAAAAATTCAACTACAGCAGAAGAACGATAGAAATGCTTCCAATATGCAGGAAAAAAATAAATTTAGAAAGAAACTTGTTCCTATTATGAAAAGGAAGCATCAATAATTATAATAATAATAATAATGAATAATAATAATAATAATAATAATAATAATAATAATAATAATAATAATAATAATAATAATAATAATAATAATAACGCAAATGAAACTGAAGGATACTTTCAAATAATTATGTTGCAGAAAAAAAAGTTTGCATGAATTATTTGAAAATATTCTGTTCTCCCACTCCAATATAAAAAAAAATCCTTCAGTTGGCGTAAATGAGGATGAGAGAAATTTCAAACAATTATGTTGCAAAGGAATCCCTAAACGAGGAAGGATTCACGTAACAAACAAACAACGAAATATATGCATAATTGTTTGAAAATATTTTACCCTCTAAACCCAATTAACGTAAAAGAAGAGGCCTCAAATCAACAGAATTGAGAAAGAAAATTTTCAAATATATATGTGCGGGAGAGTTTTTATACTAGTACGATTTAGAGAGGCCTCTGCAATATGTTTTTGCAAGTCTTTGCAACCACAAATATTGTCTGAGACCTCCGGTTCGAGTGAAGGACCATTTGATATTTACGCGATTTGGTCTTTCGTATTTCCTTCGATTAGTTTGGTTCAATCCACGGTATATCGTCCCAATTCCTTGTCTCCGTTCCTGCTTTTCGATAATACTATCGTTTCAGACAGCGTTTGAGACGAGGTATTGGCCAATGTCTCCCCTACGGACGGGGGAGTAAGTGCATATAAATGTTCACAAACATGTTGCAGCGAAGCAACCAATATATAATATATATAATATATATATATATATATATATATATATATATATATATATATATATATATATATATATATATATATATA
>JABUQX010017156.1:0-7500 GCA_015478945.1 Trachelipus rathkii | reverse complement strand
AGTAGAATGCTGACAGAAACCTTAATGCATTATGACGATAAGCATCGAGGAGTCTGAGATTCCAACTGAGGTTTTCTATAAAAAACAGTAGACTTGTATGCGACGAAGAAACTCGCCGTATTCTATTCTTTAATTTTATTTTTTTAATACTTAAATCCTAGAGTTACTAAGAACTAACGTCGGGGCTACGGCCTACGAAAGGTTATAATATATATGTATATATATATATTATATATATATAATATATATAATTATATATATATATATATATATATATATATATACTATATATTATTATATTATATATATATATAAAATATATATATTACTATTATACTAAATATATATATATATATTATATATAAAATCGAAATATATATATAAATATAACCTAATACCAATATATTGGATTTACATGTTCTGTATGAGTTATAATATATAATATATACCGTATATTATATTAAAGTATATATATTATAATAACTATATATATTTAATATATACTATGAGTACGTATCTACGTACTATACTTATTACCATATACTTACTATGCCCTATATATATATACTATATATATATATTATAATATATATAAACATCCCTATAAATCTATTTTTTAAAAAAAAGCTATTTCCATATTTTGAAAAACTCAAATTTTCGCAAATATATTTTAATAAATCTATAATATTTCTCTCAATAATAGATTTTTTACGTTTATAGATAATATTTTATTTAACCATAAGACATGTTCAAAGTGAGCACTCCTTGCATTAAAACGAGCGTCTATTCTCTTCAGCTATACGTTGGCATAATTGCAGCGAACGACACAGTAACTAATAGACTAAGATTAAGTGACAAGATGGACAAGCTCATCATTATCCTTTAATTTTATGTAATAATGTACGTTATACTTATGTGCCCCCCCGAATCTCTCTAAAGCCCCCCCCGGAGAAATTGACTCATTTGCTATCTTGCTAACGCCCCTCTTTTTTCCAAAAAATGCCCTAACTTACAATCCACGATTTCTCTTGTTGAGGGAAAAAACGACCCCTTGAACAGTTTCCCAAAGTTTTCTTATCAACCGTGGGACTTTTAAGCTTTTTTCCGAAATTGAAGTACCACGTTATTAAATCGGGGTTCGACCAACACCTCGAACTTCCTGTCTCATGAGCTGTTCTTTAATTAGTTGGTCGTGACAGACAGAAAATACCAAATAGCCGAATTTCCGACTGAGACAGATTCTCGCGATTACCGACCAAAGCCCTTTCAAACGGACTATTCCTTTCGTTATTTCGTTAGCCACAGCGAATTTTTTTGCTGGTTACAAGAACTTTTCTTCACTTTGTTTTAAATAACATCATATTGATAGCACTCTTAATGACAGGCTTTGTTGGTCGCGCGAGAATTTCTTCGAGAAAATCATATATAATATTAATTAGTACTATTACCTACATAGTAGAAGGATATCTATCTATCTATTCTATATATTTATGATAATATATATAATTTACATTTATATACCTATAATATATATATATAATACCTACGTATTATATATATATTATAGTATTATATATTAATATATACATAGCTATTATAATATATATTATATAGTATATATATACTATACATATATATATTATATATAATAAAAATGTTAAGAACCCAATGCTAAGACTTTAACATAGTCATTAAGACCTGCCACGATCGTGTCAACACCTTTCACTCTAAGTTACTTCAATCAGCTATTAACTATAATTCTTCAAATTCTTTACTTTAAAAATAACAAAAGAAAAACTTAATTATGAAATTAGCAAAAATAGATATAAGGCCTTATTATTATTCACAATATTAAAAATAATAAGCATCAGATTGGGAATTCTTTCTAAATGTCGAGTTAAAAGAAATCAAACCGACCCTGATCCAACTTGTTAAACAATCTGTGTAAAATTAAAGACAACAAAACTCATCAAACTATATAAAAAAAAAAGAAACGAAAAAAGACAAAAATTAATGCTTTCAGTTATTGTTGGCATTATTTTAAAACATCAATACAAAAAAAGACTTCGATATCGGGGCAGGCTGCGATGTTCCCTATGGGATTTTCGGGCTCGGCCCCATTCCGGAAGTGGTCATAATTTTCCTAATTTTTAGCCAATTTACACTAAATAAAAAGCAAGCTAGCAGTTTCTTCCGACTAGATGTCTCTAATTCGAGCGTTTTTCTGAGTCTCTTTTGGCCTACTTATTATTATTTATACTGAAATTCAGCTTTTTAATTATCAAACACCCAAAATTTCAAAATGAGCCTTTTATGTACAATAGTGATTGAACGGACTCCTCTCATGCTAATAGAGATGGAGAGGAGGTCAATTCTTTCGGAATTCTATCAACGATCTGGGATAGTTGTTTTGGAAATTTACACATGCTCCACCCAGATCATCCGAAAAAAATTATTGAACACTCTTGACTTGCGCTTCACCACTAATACTATTCAATATAAATACTCCATTTCTATCTCGTATTGGTAACTATATACATTCTTATAGCTTTAATTAGTCTCAGAGACGATGCCTTCAGTAATAGTTTTCGTCCTCAGATATTTGAAAAAAAATTATTCATTTTTCCTGGAAAAGGAAGCAATCTTTCTGGGTTTTCTTCACTTACATATATTTATGTTTTTAGAAAGCAAAGATTTGAGTAAAAATTTAGAAAATAGAAGACATCAAACAAATACAATCAATTATAGAAATTCAGAGCAGCTACTGAACCCACAAAAAAACTCATTCTCATATGCGCACTTATATTTTACTAATTGGTCAACTTTAGCTTGACCTGTTCGCGTCTTTTCACGAACCTTAAATTTGGCATTGCTGAAACAATACAATAATTGTTACACATTTAATGTGTTTGCGTAGTACCTCTACACTAGTATATAAATATATATATAATGTATCACAGCAAAACTTACGTATGAATAGAGTATACTATCTACTACACGCCATATATTATATATATAATAATGTATATCATAGTGATAGTTTTCTAATATAATCATACTATACTATATATACTATATACCGTATATAATATATATATATATACTTAATCAATACTATATATTACTATATATAATATCTATAATACTATATATTCCCATCTGAGATATCAATTTAATGTAATTTGCTGTAATGAAGCTATAACAATTCTATAGTTACAAAAATGATATAAAAAAAGTCTAACTGAAGTTTGTTTTAATTGATTTGTCCTAAATTTAATGATACTTTTATGGTTTCGATAGAAATATAAAAATTAATTGTCATAGGAAAATGTATAAAGCGACAAATGCGATAGGCTTCACTTCGTACGTTTTCCGATAATAAATAGGATTTACAAGCGAATGGCATATCATCTGTAATGCTTTATGAACAGTAAATAAAAATTCGATATGTATATTAATTTGTTAGCGTTATTGCCAATCGACAGTATAAAGATAAATAAACTTAAAATCGTAAAATTTCGGTAACTTGGATCTGCAAATCCCAAGGAGAGGTTAGCCTGGCAACCTTCAATAATTATCATTTATCAACAATTTTTTCACTATATCAACTACTATTGGACATTAATTAACCTCAGTGGATTTTCAAACCGGATGCGTGCTCACGAAATTCCGGTTACAAAAGGAGTCTAATATTTTAAATTTTCAATACGATTAATTGTAGGAGCAAATAAATGAACGGAAGGTGGATCTTTAAACTCTCAGGTGCCATTCAATCATGCCAAGAGTGAAGGCCAAGGCCATCTATTGTCCTGAAAGTATTTCTCATTTCCCGCGACATTCAACGAGTAACAATGAAATAGAATACGAACGCTCCTAGAAGCTGTCAGGTATTCTTTCTCGTTAGAGTGTATTTGCAAAGTTTGGTTCAACGCCCACAAAGCACACTTGGCTCCCAAGGCAGAACTTTGACCTCTTCGCGAAGTTCATATTGCGGACAATCAGCGAGATTGACAAGATATCTCTGAGCAGCTCTCTTGGTGACAATTCTCCAAAGCCTTATTATTTACGTGTCGGTAATTTCAATGACAGAATTTGAAACATTTGATTCCGCTCAATTCAGACGAAGAAAAATCGGAAATGGCGACGACAAAGTCCAAATAAATGCAGAGACCGAGACAGAAAATTCAAGATATGTAAACCCAAAATTTTCGAAGAACACAGTGAAACACTGGATAATGCCAGGGTCAATATCTTGTATATATTAACCAACGGGGGACCATGAATTTCTTTGAGCGTTTCCAGAATAACACAGATTTTTCTCAGAGAAACCCCCCAGTAGCTGGCCTGAAAAATACACATTAGTTAAGAAGGATTGGGATTGGAAGTCACTAAAGGTCGTTAATGATGTGCCAGACCGAGGAGTGAAATTAATTAGATCTATAATAACCTTCCTCACCTACAGCATGATCGATTCAGAAAACAGTACTGTGTTTAGCAGGTTAAGTACAAAATGCCAGAAGAGACTGAATATCCTGATGCTTTCAAAAAAATCCTTTGAGCAAAACACTTTTAGAATTGCATATAATTCAATCTTTATCCTTCTTAAAGAATGCAAGCGATGCAGTCACTCTCTTTTCTTCATATTTATTCCATCATAATTAATCAATTTACCTTTGAAAAATGAATTAATAATTCTCATATCATAAGCTTCGTTATAGAGTATCCTATCACGCTTTTAGCTGAACTAAACGGCTTTAATAGTCTCGATTCGACTAATGAATTAGTAACAAATATGAAATATTAATATAAATTTACTTAAAAACCCAAAAATTATATACTGCTGATTATATTAGTGGTTAAATTAATTAGCTGCCAAACACTCATTTGCACTTTTTCTTGTAAGTATATTTTCTTCAATGAATTTGAGGTCCATCATGATCTCGTTGGACTTCTTTTTGGAATTATAATTACATCATTCATATTTTTAAAAAGCACAATAATGAGCCAATTACACTTTGCTTGAGGTGCTCAAATATATATAATTTAATATATATATTATAATATACTATATATATATATATAATATTATACTGTATATATATATGACATATTTCAGATCGTATTTATCATATACTTAGTAGAATCATAGACTATAAGTCATCTATTACCTATATATATACAGATATATAGTCTATTAATCTAGTTTACTCTATGATTAACTCAGTTTAAGGGGAAAATTTTTCAATAAAAAAATACAACGAATTTTCGAGTATATTATTCTTTATTTGCGGCCGAAATTATAATGATTTAATGGAAGTTACTTTTATATTTAAAAGACTGGTGGGAATATTATAGAGGGAGGACCGAAGGCGGAAGATTTATAAAAAAATAAAATAAATCTTAAAATTATCAAAAATTTAATTTGTTATTCTAATGTTTATCTTCTAATGAACTTTCAAAGAAAGAAATTTAAAACTTGGAAATAAAACGAATTTCAAATTCCTTTTAACCGACTTAAGCCAAAACAAGCCAAGCATTCTTTTTACCTTCGAAATTATCTTACAGTTGTTAATTGAAGAATCGATGCATAGAGTTTCTTTTTGTAGTAGTTGGCATAGCTATAATATATTATATATATATGCCTTTTTTAGCTATATATCATTATGTAACATAGAAATAGATGTCTTATACTATATATATATTACTATAATCATATATAATAATTATAGCTTATATATATATTGTAAGTTAAAAGCTTTATCATTGATCAATAAAACATCAACTAAAATATATCTGTTGCATATATCATTACAGTCTCATTTCCATTTATTCTCTGTGTTTATTTTTTCAAATTAATTTATGTTATTAATTTACAAAATTAACTTATTTTTTTTTTTATTTAGCTAAAAAAATATTTATTTTACTAAGAATTTTTGCTTTTTATGCTTATAACCGTAAAAAATTGCGTTTTTTACATACCTTAAAGCAGGTAATCAGTTAATCAAACGACTAAATTCTCCATTCAATATATAGTTTATATACCTATTATATTCTATTATATATTAACTATATATAGCGTATCTCATATATATATATATATATATATATATATATATATATATATATGATTATATATTATATATATTGTTATATATCATATATTATAGCAACTTTGATTTTTTGCGAATTTCAATGGGCTCTAAAAAAATCAGAAAAGTTGCAAACGCACCAATGTGTTTTTTGAGATTTCATCCTCGAATTCTTTATATTACACAATGCTCAATTTTAAAATGCGTATTTTTTATTCGTTATAAATACGTCCCCTAGTTTAAATATTCGTTTTTTTTTATGGCATATTTTGCATTTTTTCACGATGAATGCATCACATGTCAATATATTTTTTTGTTTTTGATGTTTGTGCATAAATAACTTATAATTTCTATTTCTTGGCTATTTTTTGAGTTAACATCTTGCAACAATTTTACTCGAATTTCCGAAAATCTTTCTTCGTCGGAGCAAAATTTTACCCTATACTTTGGTCGGAGCCAGGGTTGTTAGATGTACGCGAATTCTCGTACACGTACGAGAAATTAGCAACGCATGAGAAAACATAGATATATCAATTAGTGCATTTAGAAACGGAGCAAACCTGAACGTTACGCTCGATTTTGTTTAAAACTGAATCTAACAACGTTATTAGTAGAAATAATTTGGCCAATTGACAAAGTCTGTGAGGAGTGATTGTGAGACGCTCGTGCCTGAGACGATAGGTGTATTTGGGTAAGTTAGAGAAGAAACAACTTCTGTTGTGGCTTGAGGTAAGCCGAGGAGAGTTTCCTCAACTTGTCCCTCAAGTCCCCCAAAGACCATTTTGCCACACCAGAGGATGAGACTAACTCTTAGGTATTTATAAACACCTGTCGAGTTAATCGTCGGTAGTTCAGTGCTCTCGACCTCGAATGGTCTGAGATCGTGCACGAACCTTTTGGCCTTATCCAGCCAACGGAGACCAACCGACGCATACTTATGGAATCCAAATTCGAGACCCAAGGATCTCGCAGCCCTCGCCAGCGCAACCAGGTTTGCTTGAATTCCCAGCCGTGAAGAGGCTAGGACAAAACATCGTCAACAATAGGCCAGAGATGGCAACCAACCTCCCCATAGAGAACAACCCACGTCAGGGGTGCAATCTGCACCACAAGAATGTAAATCAAGGACGATATACTAACCCCGAGTACCAGCGTTGAAAAGAGGATACCCCTTGCAGGACGCTCCTCTGCCCTGCTTCACCCCAGTCATGCGTCCCCCACCCCGAACATGGGCTTCCCGTGGTAGACCGATCATCTTAGGTATGCGACTAACGAGGGAACCAAACCTAGCCCCCACTCCCCCCCGGTAGCGAAATTAGTCCGTCGGACGAAACCGTATCGAAGGCGCTCTTGAAGTTGATGAAAACGAAATACAGGTCACGCCTCCGTTCTTGTTTAGCTTAAAACACCT
>JABUQX010017155.1:72500-75295 GCA_015478945.1 Trachelipus rathkii | reverse complement strand
TGCAGTTGGAAACATAAGACGAGAGTAATAGAGTAATAGAGGGAGCAGAATTGAAATGAGTTGAAGAATGAAGGATTGATTCATCGGCATATGAGTGGATAGATTTAGATGTGCAGGTGAGAAGATCATTAATGAAAAGTAGGAATAAAGTAGGAGATAAGACAGAACCCTGAGGAACACCACTAATGACATAAAAAGAAGTCGCCCCATCAACAACAGCTGATATTGAACGATTTGAAAGAAAGCTAGACATAACCAAAGAGAAGGAGGAAACCCAAAGGATGGGAGCTTGGAGAGCAGTGACGCTTGCCATACCCGGTCAAATGCTTTGGATATGTCAAGCGCCACCCCGCAAGTCTCCCCGTAGTTCCTAATGGCGGAAAACCATAAATACGTTAAAAAGGAAAGTATATCGCCAGTAGACCTCGAGCGCCGAAAGCCGTACTGGCGATCGCAAAGAAGGGAATGAGATTCCAGATGATCTAAGAAGTGAGAGTTGAGAAAGGTTTCAAAGATCTTAGATAGAATACAAGTGAGAGCTATAGGGCGATAGTTAGAAGAATCAGAGCGGCTTCCTCTTTCTTTTTTCAGAATAGCTTGGACAAAACGTGCTTCCAACACTGAGGGAAAGTGCTAGTATTGAGACATAGAGAATATAGTTGAACGAGGGGCGTCGTCAGCACGGAAGCACACTCCCTCAAAACTCGGGGAGAAATGATATCCGGGCCACCCGCCTTTCTTACTTTCATAGATTTCAGGAGCCCATGCACCCGATCAAATGTAATCACACCTGTAGGACACCTGAGAGGAGAAGGAGGAGGAAGAGGAATGCCAGAATCGTCCAGGGTTGAGTTAGAGGAAAATAGGAGGCCAAAGAGATTGGCCTTTTCAGTTGGAGTATTAACAACAGAACCATCAGAGCGAATAAGAGGAGGAAATACAGATTTACAGAAGTTCTTAGAGATGTTTTGACAAGAGGCCAGAAGGATTTGTCAGTAGAGAACCAGAGGAGCGCACTTTCGTTTAATGAAAGTTTGCTTTGCTCGTCGAAGAGTATCCCTGCAACGATTTCTAGCTGAATGAAAATTAGCAAGGGTGATATGAGAATGAGATTTTTTCCACTCCTGATATGCACTGTCTCAAGCCTGAATGGCCAGAGAACAAGCACGATCGAACCATGGATTTTGAGGATAGAAAGATTTAGTTGAAGAAGGAATGAACTTGCTTATCCCATCAACGATTACAGCTCCCACCTTATCGGCAGAAGTAGAAGCAACTTCAGAGACAAAGCAGTAACTCCAATTATAGTTAGCGTAAAAGCAACGCAAGACCCACAATCGGCCCGATCAAAGTGCCAGAAAAAACGCATAGGACAGGATGGAGCTGTTGGAGAGAAAGTATTAATAAAATGAAGAGATATAAGGTTGTGGTCAGATTTACCAATAGGAGCGAAGGGGGTGTATTTATAGTGAGAAGGACTAGCGGTGAAACATAGGTCATATGTGTTCAAGAATTGGTTCGCACAATCCGGAATGTGTGTAGGTTCTTAATTAGTTGATCCAGATCTTTGAGAATGCTGAATGATTCAGCCCCCTCCCCACCTAGATCAGTAGGAGAGGAGCCCAACCATTCAGTGTTCTGTACATTGAAATCCCCTAAATAGAGGACCTCAGTATTTGGATGAGAAGATATAACAGTCTCGCCGGAAGTAGTAAGATATTCCAAAAAAAGGCTGAAAATCTGTTCTGTTAGGAAAACAGTAGCAGAAGCACAAGATTATTGTAGTAGAAGGAAGAAAGATTTTAAGTCACAAACATCGTGAAGTTAGAGATTCGATTGAGACGTGTTACAGGAGGCTAATTTTTATCGTAGATAATTTTTTTAAAAAAATAATAAATTCGTAAAGATCATGCCAAAATAACATAGAACAGGGGTGGCCAACCCTTGGCGCATGCGCCAAACTTGGCGCATTGGATGATTATAAGTGGCGCATTGCTACGGGCTACTTTTTGGGAGATTTTATATTTTAACTGGGCTACATCAGCCTATTTCTTACAAATTTATTTAATGAAAACTAAAAATTCATTTTATTTCCAGAAATTTGTTAAATCTGGCAAGATATAAAGAAGGATGTAACAAATATCGTAATGTTTATGCATTTTATTTTGTAGCGTCGACTTATATTCAATATATTTTCCCGCCAAAATTCATATTAAATTTCATATTAAATTCATATTAAATTACCTTGTAATAAAACATCGTCAATGATCATCAGTTGAAATTTTGTGTTTATTAGTGATAGTGAGGTAGTGTTCTCTCATATTTCTTAAATTACTTGATTTTTATTTTTTTCATCAGCAAGCATATTAGAAATTAGTGCCGTATTTTTTAAATCAAAGAATTCTAAAAATATAATTAATAGAGAAATCACATTCTGTGATTTCTTTATATATATGTTGAAGATATAGTTATATGTTGTTATGTATATATATATATATATATATATATATATATATATATATATATATATATTATATATATATATATATATATATATATATATATATATTATATATATATATATATATATTAAGTTAAGTTATTGCTACATATATATATATATATATATATATATATATATATATATATATATATATATATGTATATATATAAATATAATATAAATATATATATATATATGTTATTACAGTTATATATATTATATATATATATATATAAGTTATTATTATAGTTAAGGTTATTGGTTACATACATATATAAATATAAATTATATA
>JABUQX010017155.1:57500-67500 GCA_015478945.1 Trachelipus rathkii | reverse complement strand
GACCTGTTGCATGGCCTGCAAGATCGCTCGACCTCACGCCCCTAGATTATTTTCTGGGGGCATGTGAAGAGTGTTGTGTACATTAACCCAGTCAGCACAAGAGAGGAACTGATTCAGCGAATATTCACTGCGTTTGATCAAATCAGACACAGTATGTTCGGTAGAGTCCGACAGGCAATGGCAAGGCGATGTAACGAATGTAATCAGGTACAGGGCAGACACTTTGAACACCTGTAATTTTCCCCAATAAAAGGATTTCATAACAAGCTACCATTGTTTGCTTTAAAACCTCGCGTCAAAACACATACATTGTTTAACAAAATATCCTTATTGTTACCTCTATCAACCCTCGGAGTACACAGATGTACGCACGCACACATTCATAACATTAGAATACCCAAAACCTCTGGTTACGAAGTAACGACGCGTCAAACAACATCACGTGGTTTATATTACATCATCCGTAACTTTGAAACGAAGCGTCATACAACATAGCTTATTTAACAATAAATGTTCCTTATCGTTTGCTCTATCAGCCACTCCGAGTGAGTTTGTCTGCAGAGGATTTGAATCATCCTGTATATATATATATATATATATATAGTAGCATATATATATATATATATATATATATATATATATATATTGTTATAGTATATATATATATATATATATATATATATATATATATATATATATATATATATATATATATATATATATATATATATATATATATATGAGACGCACATTTGTTATGCAGTTTTGCATTGTTGAGGAGTTATAAATATCATTTGTTTTAGCTTGTAGGCTCACTTCTTTTAGATTTAAAAGGCTTTTGCACGACTAAAGATATGTCGATTCCTGACTTTTGACATCCATTTTTTTTTTCATTTTACCTCACTTTGTTATCTGTAGACTTTTTTTTTTTTTTTTCTTTGACCTTTGCTCCTCTTCTCACCTGATTAGTTTTAGCTAGCTCCGACAGATCTTTCCGTTGTTTGAAGAATGAAGTCTCGTTTTATTGTTTCTTTTAAACTCTGTTTGTGGGGGTGGGGTGGGCTCCTTTAGTAGTGATTTCTGGCAGCAAGTTTTTGCAGTGCACTTTATTATCTTTCCTGGTGTGCCCTGCGTCAGACGTTTTTACACTTGACATGACTTCTGATTTTGACTCACCATAACCATGTTTGAATATCTGCAATGAATTTATTAGCCTTCATGTTTACACTCAGGTAAGGGATTCAACCCCTTAATATATATATACCGGTATATATATATATATATATATATATATATATGTTAAGATATATATATATATAAGAGATATACATATATATATATATATATATATATATATATATATATATATATATATATATATATATATATATATATATATATATATATATATATATATATATTCTGTTGTGTCTTTTAATTATGATTTTGTTTAATTAATAAAATATATTCTTTTTCTTTATAATAATGTCACTTCTAAGAATTATTATTAGTTAGAAATGTTTTTATTTTTGAATTAAAAAGGAATGAATTTTTATTATCATTATTGACCAGAGTGTTTATTTATGAACCTTTTTGTGCTTTGTTAACGTATGTAAAAGTCTACTTAATTAATTACAATAAAAAATATGTTTTCGTTACATATCCTGATTATTTTAACATTTTATTGAATTTTACTTTAAAAATTAAGCAATTAAAATGCCAAAAGAATTTAGTTGAAGTAATCAGAATTGGAGTCAGAATAAGAACCAGAGTCTTGATTAATTTTCAGTGGATTTTGCAGCCTTTATATTTTCCATATTGGACAAAAAATTTTGAATATCATCAAAGTTGACCCTTTGCTTGCAGGAGAGCAGTGAATTGTCACAAAAAAGCTCTCATACCCTATCTGGAAGTTTATTATCATTTTACATTTAAGGCTTTCACCAATTGGAATGCTTCCTGTCTTCAGACATATGACTAGGGAAGTAGCCCCCCATGTGTCTTGGTTATATACTGCATATAATATAATTCACAACACTCTCAGATACAAACAGATTATTATTATTATTATTATTATTATTATTATTATTATTATTATTATTATTATTATTATTATTAAAATTATTGATGTAAATAATTTAATATGCAGTCTAGCTGCTTTAATTTTGAAAATGTTATTTGTCAATTTGTATTTTTTGAGGTAACAAGATATTTAAAATATCAATTACATTTTGGCAAAAGCATTTGGACCAAAGCTTCTGTATTGATGTCCGAAAGTATGACAAACAAGTTGCCTTTCAAAGTTAGCTTTGTTTTTGGAAAGTTGTGAAGAACTTTTTTTTGGTGATATTACGGACCCAGTTGCATGGAATCTTGCTAAAGTTGAAAGGTGCTCACTGTTTACCTTCTTGAACTTGTTTCTCATACTCTCAGTTGGATTATGAATCCCAATAACTTTAAAGTTATTATTACTGATGTGCAAGAAGTATCTGAAGCATCTGCAGAGGTACTTCTTAAACATCTCTCCAACGCATTGAATCTGAAAATGAGGCTTATCTGTCAGTTTTTTGAATGTCAAGAGCTGTAGTCTTTCAAAATTGCCAACATGGAAGCAAAAGAATGTTGTTGCTGCCATTTGTAACAATCTATCTTTGCTAACAAGGATTTTCCATTATCATGAACTTCAATGAAACTGAAATGTGAACTGTTCAATAAATTTTTTTTATCCACTAATAAGATTGCTATGAAATTTGCTTTACTTTTTTCATATTTAATCTGTTTATTTTCGCTTGATTATATATTTTATTAATTTTGTGTTTAATTTGTAAATCTGATTAATTGAGTAAGCTTTACTCTAGCTGGCGGTATGACAGATCTGATTGACCTTCCTTTTATCAGGCCACTTACTTTCCAATCCTTCCTGCATCAGCTGTGTTCCCGCCTCCGGAGGAAGCCTTCACCGCATTTCAGGACACCATCCTCAAGGCGGCTGTGGACCATATCCCCCGTTCCTCTTGGCACCGCAGATCTACGACTCCTTGGTGGAGCCGAGAATGTGCTCATGCTATTCTAGAAAAGCGGAGCCTCTGCAAGTTTTACAAGCTTACCCCAACTCCTTCCAACTTGATTCTTTTTAAGGCTGCGGCTGCGGCTGCTCGGTCGAGGTGTCTCAACAGACGGACTAGGAAGCAATTTTTCCGGAACTACGCCTCCACTGTTACATCTACTACACCTGTTTTCATCAGTGTTTAAGGTGCGCAAAGATTTCCAGAAAACCACCATTCAGACCCCCCCCCCCATAATCCTTAAATATGGCTCACAGCCCGCTGTCATCATCTGCTGCTCCTTCCGGAGATTTTTTGCTGATGAGCTGGGCTTTCACTTTGCTTTACCTGCTCCTAGCAAGTCCGATTATCGTGAACCGTTTCGCTCGCCCGGCTTACGGTGTTGCGGACCCAGACGTTTCGGTTCGCCTGGGAGGCCCTCCCCGCCCTGATACACCAATAAATTATTTACACAGTATGCATCAGGGAGGACCCTAAAACCTAATGCAAACGATGGCAGCTCCTGTCCTTGATGCATTTCCATTCCGATTGCTACGACATGTTTCATCCGGTTCAGCCTCTGCATTCCTTTCTCAGTCTATTTTAAGTGAAAATTCAAGGCGTGGCAGGTGTTCCCTCCTGTCTGGGACGGCCCGTATGTTCCCATTCCGAAACCTTGGGAAAGGGACCCAACTTCTACAAAATAATTCATAGGACCGATTTCATTGAACCTGTGACCATGCAAGCTGATAGAGAAATGATAGATCTTCCCTACTTGTTCCCACGATTGGAGCGGCTCCATGCGTTTTATGACTATTCAGTTTGGTTTTCGTTATCATCGCTCAACTCAGGATCCTCTCCTCCTCCTTTTGGATCACGACATACGTGCAGCGTTTGCTTCAATAAAAATTGAATCTGACCGTTTTTTCGATCCTGAAGAGCATACTGATAGCACATGGATGAGTGGTGGGTTTTGGCACAACCTTCACTCGTTGCGGTCCTCAGAGGCTAACTCCCCTTTTCTTCCAGTGCACCGATTGTCGGATCGGTCCGTTTCAGGTTGCGTTGCTTGCCCCCACACTGGTCCGCGCATATTGTTATGGATGAGGGCAGTGTGCAGGCAGTGTGTTGAAAGTTTGTTACTTTTTGCAATAGGGTTCAATAGAGTAGTGGCTGCCATTTCACCATCGGTCCGCTGCTCCGTCTATGTCGACGATCTTGCACCTAATGTTACTGTAGCTAGGGCTTCCTTGTATGGAGCGTCAACTTCAGCTGGCATTGGCAGGGTTTCCGCATGGTAGTAAGCGTGGCTTCACTTTTCTCTTACATCAAAAACAAAGCCATTCTGTTTTAGGAAGAATCCATGAGCGTGGGGTTTCAGGGTGCATTCGCTTCCCTGTCTTTTGACCCTCTATGCGTTCTTCCCATCTTGCTTTAGGTGCAGGTGGGGTATAATTGCACACTATTGCTCAATTCCAGTGAGATCTTGGGTCTGCTGCTCGATGATTGCCTTAACGTACTTCCCTCATATTACTCATCTCAAAACTAGCTGCCGTCGTTCGTTGGAATCTTTTTGCGCACCTGCACCTCTAAGACTTGGGGTCGCGACGCAAAAGAGCATGCTTCCATCTTTACACATGCTTGTACGGGCCAAACTGGACTATGGTTGTCTCATTTTTTTTATGAGCAAACTTTCCAGTCGTACCTCCGTCTTTTTGACCCAATTCAGAACGAGGGCCTGCGGATAGCAACTGGAGCATCTCGATCTTCACGAAGTGAGCCTGGAGGGGAGGCAGGGGGGATGCCCTCGTCTCTGCGGAGAGAACAGCTCAGGGTGCTTCTTGTTCCTCCGCATTCAGGTTCCTTTATTCTCTGGCTTGTCCTTTGTCATTGAACGCGTCCCCCACAATCCTTGTATAACTGGTCGTTTGCCGATTGTACCATTCCATCTTTCCGTTTTCCTCAACCTATACCCTTCCAGGGGTCATGCAGTATTCTTTCAATACTTCTTCTGGAACATGGGGTCTCTCCACCCCCCGTTCTCCTTTGGGATACATTCATTAATAAAAGCTGACTGCTCCACCCGGGCAACGTGGAGAAATTTCTTTTTTACTGTCTCAGTTGCGGAAGGTTCCTCGGACTCGGTCGCTGTCTACACTGATGGCTCCTGGACGGTTGTGGGAGTGGGAGCTTCAGCTGTTTTTCCGACTTCACCGTTTCTCACACTCTGCCACCTTTCCGCGTCGGTATTTTCTGCCGAACTGGTTACGGTGGCTATGGCAGTTCATAGGTTGAGCGGCCTTCCCATCAGTGGGTAATTACACACTATTCTCCAATTCCAGAAGTGCCCTTCAAGCGTGTTTCTTGACCGGTCTTCGAGAAACCCTGTAGTCTCTACCATCCAGCAGCCCTCCTCTGCTCGTTGCTGATTCTGCAAGACATCTGTTAAATCTGTTGGGTCCGCTTCCATATGAGTGTTTCCGGGGAACAGAGCGGGCCGACATGGAAGCTAAACATGCAGCGAACACCGTACTGCCAAATGTACAATACCTCCCTACCGCCTTGCGACTGGGACGCCTTCCTGCTTCTGATTTTTATATCTCCATTCGTCGTGGTTTCCTTTCTTGCTGGCAAGCTTGTTGGTCGGAGAATAATCGTGGCGCCAAGCTAGTACAGTTCAAAACCTCTCATTGGATCACTGGTCTCTTGAGGCTTGTTCTCAAAGCTTTACAGCTTTTAAAAGAATTCCATGGTGGAAAATACCATTTCACATGGTTTTATTCAAGCTATTTCACATGGTTCTCTTCATACCATTTCATATGCTGTTTTGCTTTTCAATTTTTCATGTGTTTGTGCGTTGTGATGCCCTTTTTGCCCTGTGACGCACGTTCTTCCCTGGTTTGCAAACTTTTCCAGTCCAACATCGTCTTGCATGTATCCTCTCTGAATTCTCTCATTTCCTAAGTGACAGCGTTTTTGCCTTCCTTTGTGATTTAAACATCCTCTATAAGATTTAATTCTCTCAGCGCGATTTTTATGTCGTTTTGCTAGGGACTTCCCTTGTTATTGGTTTGCTGACACTGTATAGCCGCATGACCTGTGTGCTGTACATCAACTTTAAACAAAAAAATATCAAACACCTATTTTGTTCCCCCTTACCGTGTCTCTTCACAATTTTCACAGTCAAAGGCGACTGCTATGCCCATGTGCACAATGATGATGTTTACTCTCGTGTCAGATTTGCAGTCTTAATTTCCAACTTATCTATTTTCTCAACTTCCTTTGAATTGCACACTTTCAACCGTTTCTAGAATGTTGGGACACGTCGGCTTTTTTTTTTACCCCCTTAATTTGGTAAGCCTGTGGCCTGTGCCCACCAGCGAAGATCGAAAAAATTAGCCATATAATGTATTTAATGAACCATTTTGATTTGAGTATTCTTTCTTTGTGTATTACGGATTCAATATAATTCATTACAATTTCAGTACAAGAAAAATATTTGTAGGTATAGCATATGCTGCAATTTTAAAAGCATTTAGTTTATTTCCCTAATTTTACGCCTAGATAATTGTTGTACACAAGTATATTTGGAATATGTCCAAGAAAGTTCTCTGATCACTGACTGGTTAATATGCTTAGGTCAGTGAAATTGAATGTAGCTCTAAAATATAATTCTTATTTAAATATTAGGTGTCTGAAGGATCCAAAATGCTGTTTAAAAGCAGTTTAGGTAAATTTTTTAAATTTTTTTTATGGATTTCATAATATATATTGGGAAAAAAAAACAACAACACTGGTCTGGGTTTAAAAAAATAAATAAAAAGGGGATTTTGCCAGCACCCTGATTACATGCTCTGTCGTAAATACAGACCACTCTACCCCTAACGCTTGCCATAATAAAAACGGTAACCCTCGAATAATAATGAGATATGCCATCCAAGAGGTTCACTTTGTATGTTCAATACTTCTTATTTTAAAACACCAAGGGTAATTCCACAAGCTAATTAACCAAAGTACTTTAGGGATTAACTTATTAAAGTTCAACCTTACTGAGTTTTTGAAATCTCACATTTCTGATTATGCAAAAGAAAAAGAATGCAAAACATACTCTTTACTTTCCTTAATTTGATTGAAAGGAAACAAATAATAAAGTTAATTCTTGAAACATTTGGACATCGAAAATGTTCAAGAATTTGATTGCTGAAATTATTTTTGTATGATTGCTCAGTCATGTACCATACATACATACAGTAATATTTCAACAGAAGAGAATTTTTTTTGTCTAATTGACTAGCCTATTAAAGACCTGACCCGGATGAAATATTAAATTAGATTTTATTGTTTAGATGTATATTTTGATATATTAAATTACAAGTGGATGAACAGTAGAGTTCATGGGGAAATATTGATAACGAAAATTATCCTGAAAACAGCATAGTTATTTTATTTATTTCATTTTTATTTTTTGAAGTAATTTCCTCTTCATTTTTTCCTCATTTCAGGTGTAGCCGTTGTTGCATTTGGTCTTCTTGTATCAGGAATGATTTACTTTTATAGAAAGAAAACTGAAGGTCGTCAAGCAACATTTAACTATGAGGTCTTAGAAGATCAAGATCCCTAACCTAAAACGCTTGTTTTTTTAAAAAATTATTAAACCGTCCTATTTTCCTATTTTAATACAAAGAATGTGTATAAGGTTACTCTTTAAAAGGGTTGTACTGTAAAGGTTGTATTTTTATATTTCGTATTTACATTCCTTTCAAAATTTATGTTTAGTAGAATTATATTTTCGAAAAAATTTTAATTGAATGAAAATTATTTGTTTTAAACATTTGTTTTTTGGTGATTTGATTTTTTTTAGCAAGTTATTCAGGTTTTATTGTTTTGCATAAGCATTCCATAAAGTAATTTATACATTATTATTATTATTATTATTATTATTATTATTATTATTATTATTATTATTATTATTATTATTATTATTATTATTATTATTATTATTATTATTATTATTATTATTATTATTGTATGATTTTGTTGCCTTTTCAAGCATCCTGATAGTATTTCTTTTTACAAAAGAAATTTTCTTTAATTTTATCCTTGAATAAAATAAGGCTATTGATTTAATTCCAGTACCGAGCTTTCGTCCGTATACCTTGGACATTTTCAAGGAATTATTTTATTTTTTTAGATTTTAGCAATTTTGATAAAATAAATATCGTATAAACTAATAACAAAAATAAATAAATAAAATTAATAATTTTAAAAGTTAGAAAAGTTAACGTACATTGACTTTTTTATTTTAAATATAAAATATAATGAATGCCCAATTTTTTAAACATCTTTAAATAATATAAAAGTCAGTGTACGTTATCTTTTCTAACTTTTAAAATTATTAATTTTATTTGTCTATTTTTATTATTAATTTATTATACGATATTTATTTTATCAAAATTGTTAAAATCTAAAAAATAAAATTATTCCTTGAAAATGCCCGAAGTATACTGACAAAAGCTCGTTACTGTAATTAAATCAACAGTTTTATTTTATTCTAGGATAATATTAAAGAAAATTTCTTTTGTAGAAAGGAATATTTTCAGGAGGCTTGAAAAGGCAACAAAATCATACAGTAAAATAAATGCTGATATTTAGTTTTTAGAAACATTATTATTATTATTTGGAAATTTTCATCTGATTTTATTGATAATATCAATTTTATTGATTTTTTTGATATCAATTATTGATCAATCTTTAGATTGTATTAATTTTTTCTGAGCTTAAAGCTGTGATTGTTCATATTTAATTTTATTTCCTCGAATATAACTAAAATAAATTTGAGGAAATAATATGTATTTTTTTATAAATCATTAGGTCATCTCATAGCGGAATATCCTAAATCTCATTTCCCTAATTGGATGATATCTTTATTCCAAAGAGCTCAAATAATAACAATAAATATTAATAAATGATATTGTTGTCAAAGAACGATTACGGCATTCCTCTATGAGATGACCTAATACATTTTTCTTTTTAGGACCCCTTCTATACGAAGGCTTTAAAACTCGGCTTTCGGTCGGGCGCTAACGTTAATTGACTTGCCCAAATGGCGTTTGCACAGCTTCAGAAAGGCCACAATTTTAAGCGCTCGTACTGATGGAACAGTGTACTACTCATTGAAATATTCTAATTGACGTTAGCGCAGCGTTTTAAGTACTTGTATAGAAGGGGCCTTAAATTAAATTAAGGGCTTGAAAAGTTCCTATATATAAATGAAGTATTATTCACTATTCCATTTTAGCATCGATATTTTTTATCCTTTCACCCTCTGAAAGGTTAATTTTATTAAATTATAATTATTAACGTATTATTTTCGCAATTTTTTTTTTTTTTTTTTTTTTTTTTTTTTTTAGTAACAAAGTTGATTTTCACTTAATAGTTTTTAGTATTCTAGTCAGCACTTTGCCATTATTGTAGCCTTATTTTATTTATTGATAAATGTATTTAGTAGTTTATGTGTGGCTAGGATGGTTTCATTATGGCATAAGTAAGAGGTTACTAAGAACGAACCCCGCTGGTGTTTTTAGGTTCATGAAACCTTTCATCCAACTATGATAGATAAAATGGGTGTCAGCTTTGACTGGGGAAGACACGGACGTTCTTTATATGAACGAAGAATCTACTGTTAGACCGATGTCCCGCTTGCTTCCGGTTGTTGTTCCGCTGAAGGCTACGGAACCCCAAGATCAGCCCTTGAGGCGAAGGCCCACCCCCACTTTATTTTAATTAAAAGGCTTTTGTCCTTTATCAAGGATAGGCAGGAAATGGTGTTAGAATGATGGAGAATGGAGAGGAAGTGGAGGGTGCCTACCTATTGATGCGGATGATTTGGTCTTTGTGGCGAATCTTCTGAAGAGAATTTGTGAGGATTGGTTGGAAGATTTGGCAGTGTATGTAAA
>JABUQX010017155.1:47500-52500 GCA_015478945.1 Trachelipus rathkii | reverse complement strand
AATAATAATATATGTATATAATAATAATAATATATATATATACGGTAATAATATATATATAATAATATATATAACTGCTAATAATAATAATAATAATAATAATAATAACCATATATATATATATATATATATAATAATAATAATAATAATAATAATATATATATATTAATAATAATAATAATAATAATATATGTATATTGCATAATAATATATATATATATATATATATATAACTATATCTTTCTTTATATATATATATATATATATATATATATATATATATATATATATATATATATATATATATATATATATATATATATATATATATATATATAGTGATTTATATATATATATATATATATATATATATGTAGTGGTCAGGGGAAAGTATTTTGTATGGTTTTCTGACCAAGTGGAAGGTGCATGAAAATTTAGGCCCGATAGCAAGCCCTGCTTCAGCGCGACATAGTCGGAATGCTTGCCACCGTAAGGCGTGGGTTTCGCATCCTAGTACGCTGCTTTTCCAATGCGAAGCATGAGAAGAGTGATTTATTTTGTGAATAGACTGTTCTGTTGTATGTGTTGGCTATGGTTGTGATGTGTGTGTATTGAGATTAGTGTGATACACTATGCCGTAAACTGCAATATGTAAATATTGCAGAAAATCTCCTACTAACGACAATTTTTTGTGTCCGTTCACGTGGCCGAACTAGAACTCGAACCCATACTGAGAGGGAATCCTGTTCTTAAGGTGAGCCAAAAAGCTCGCCTTAACCCACTGTGCCAAACGTGAATATATATATATATATATATATATATATATATATATATATATATATATATATAACCAACATATTCATCTTTATTTCATAATAAAATATATATATATATATATATATATACTATATATATATATAATATATATATATATATATATAAGTGAAAAACGCCGGTATGTGAATTAAAGCTTTTTTTTTTTAGCCTAGCGAGTGCTTGCAAGCAAAACTACGTACTATATACTAATATATATTAAGTGTGCAATAGCCCTAATTATAAAAATTTATACAATGTTTACCTTTAGATATATATTTAGTACATACAGTACATGATTTACAACTGAAAAGAAATAAATATAAAATGTTAAATACAAATATTTTTATTTTGAGGATGCTGCATCTTCGTCCGACCGCACTCTGGGTGCGGGCGAATCTTCATCTTCTGAATCTACAAACAACCCCCTTCGCTCTGCAGACGGTGATAGTGATGTAGTTGGTGTAGAATCTGAAGTTGATAGCAAGAAGGTTGCAATGGTGCTCTATTGAAGAATGACAGCAAAAAAGCCTGTCTCATAGAGTGCCTCTTCTTCTCGAGTAGAACTTGCTTATAACATGCAATGGCATTTGCTATGACAGCATTAACTTTTGACGATCTTTCAAAGTTTAATTTAATAAATTTATTATACAGTATAAAGTTTGGAAAATTGCGAGAAAAATGCAGAACGTACTAAGACAGTAAACAGACTGACCGCATGATCGCTATACTCTGAAAAGCAGTTTGGCGATAGCGATTGTTCGTCTCTAGCGTGTTTCCTTCCGCACAACACTGAGTAGTTAAAAGCGCCGTTAGCAGAAACGTCTTTAAGCGAGTAGCCGTCATTGCGAGGGGCTACTATATATATATATATATATATATATATATATATATATATATATACTGCTATATATATATATATATATATATATATATATATGCAAATAACGTAACAATAATAGATATATGTATATGCTTGTATGTTATAAATATATATATATATATATATATATATATATATATATATATATATAATAATAATAATAATAGCATATATATATAATAATAATATATAATATGTAATATATATAATAATAATAATAATAATAATAATATATATATATATTATAGTAACTAATATAATATATATATATATGTAATAATAATAATAATAACAATAATAATAATAATAATATGTATAATAATAATAATATATAATATAATAATAATAATAATAATATATATATATAATAACATTAAATTGCATATATAATTGTATATATACATATAACGGGATGAAGTGGTTGGCGTGATCATTTGTCATGCCCAACTAGCTGTTGTCAATTCTCACTCTAAATGTGTTTATGTTAAAGAGTTAAATTATAGAAGATCTTTTTATATGAATATTTTTTTATGGGCTTATTTTCTTTAAACACAATGCTAGGAAGCTTCTACACCATCTCTTTTTTGAAAATGTTTTTGCTTTAACATATTCCTTAAATCAAAGCAAGATCTCCTTAATCACGAAGTTCTTGTTACCAGTACGGGGCAACAAACACACTTGAGAAAGAAAGAACGCTAAATCGGGTAGAATATTTTAATATGCAGATTGAATTTCATCCTACTCATTTAACCTACTTCTTTAGTTTAAATAGGGTTGGCAGAGACGAGCCGCTCTCAAAATATCTGGCTTCATCCGACGACTCTACAGATTGGTTGTGGAACTCCCTCTTGCTCTTGGTTGGGATGGCACTGCGGCAGTTTCAACATAACATTGTTTTTACTACTTATACTTTGTTTTAGCAGTGCCTACTACTCTAGGTAATAAACTGATAAACTGCAGGTGGGATTGGATGTACCATTTACATAAATTCTGAAACTTAGCAACAATTGCAACGGATTGAATTGTTTCATAGTTAAGCAGTGTTTTTCAATCGTTTATTTTAGTGATGATACACTCGAGTCATGCGTCTTATTTTATGGCTTCCCTTATCAATTTTCCTTAGAACTCCATCAAAAAAAGATCATATGACAATATAATGGATATTATTATAGGTAAATTTTACTCGTTTCTAGTATTGATCAGCTCTCAAAATACAAAAGGATTAAAGTTAAACTAGGGAACAATCCATGAGTACAAGGGTATAAGTAATGCTCAATATTGTGATATTAAAAAGTTATAGATTACTAGTAAATAAATACGGGAAGCTAACCTGTACAACATGTAATTTTGTAATGAGATACTTCTTGTTGATGCGATTCGCAGATCTTGGTAAATATATTCGCATTTCTTTCTCTTCCGATTGTAAAATTTCTCATAGTTTTATGCTTTTGAGAGCCGAAAATCAACTCATACTGGTAAGATATGGGAAACTTCTATATTATCACCATAGCATTTTTTTTTTGTAATATTTTTTTTTTTTTGCAACATGGAGATACTCATCGTTAACATCTGTCCAGAATTTGTCAAGAGATACTGCATTATATTTTAATTTCAGAGTGGCATCAAACGCATGTCAGTTAGTTTCTCTTCTGTAAGATTGAGGATAAGTGTGATTTGATACAGATGTTATAAGTGGATTTCTCAACCAAGCATTGTGTTCTGTGAACAAGTTTAGAGACTAATGATTAATTTTATCTTCAAGTATTTCAGAAAGTTCAGTAATAAGTGGTATGATTTCCTTTTTCTTTATTACAGCAACAAGTGAAAACTTATCTACTATTAATTATATATATTTATTTTATCTTTCTACCAGTGTTAAGCGATAACTATAAACTTTATCACCTTTACAGATTTAAAATCTTGATCTTTTAATAGCATTTAGTTCTTATAATTATTACAGCTCCGCTGAGGTAGCTAGTTGTACAGAAAATGCTAGTTTAATACGTTTGGTGTTAAAAAGGACACCAAGTCGGTGTAAATTGCAATAAAACTTTAAGTACCTTTCTGTGCCAGGGTACCCCGGATGGGAACCATGCCTTAGCCTGTCGGGGTTGGGATAAAGGAAAACTTAAGAGTATGTTAATGGAATGTTGAGAACTGACATGTTCTATGGTCCATATTGTATGTTCGTAATCGATCGAAGAAACCACACGAAGCACAACAACTTTTCGGTAGTTTCAAAACGTTATACTAAATTTAAAAAGGTTGATTAAATATATGCCTATTTTCTAAGGTTTGTTACAGATTAGTAACAAAATTTGCATTTTAGGCAATAATGAAACTTTCTGTGTTACACTTTTGTTTAATTAACTAATTTTATTTATCTCGCTTCGCTTTATATTTAACTGCAGGGAAATGCAAGTAAAATAAGTTAAACAATTTTTTTAATTTTATATATATATATATATATATATATATATATATATATATATATATATATATATATATATATATATAACCTTAATAATATATATATATATATATATATATATATATATATATCTCTATATATATATAATATATATATATATATATATATAACCGCTTATATATATATATATATATATATATATATATATATATCAGAGGTGGGCATCCCACTCATTTAGGGGTAGTCCGCTAGCGCACCTCCGCACCTCGAGAAAACCTAGTCCGCTAGCGCTCCTCCGCACTTATTCAGACCATCAAACCTCCGCTATCGCAAGTCCGCACGTCCACGTCCGCGAGTCTCCCGCTAATAATGTGCGACTTCACAAAATTTTAATATTAAATACTAAATTGTATATATCCAACAAAAATTTATTTATAAAATTATATGAAAAATTGAATGAATATTTACAAAATCTCAAAGATTTTCCCACTTCCTCTTCAATGTCGTCTTCAAAGGGACAAGAGATCCATATTACCTTTCAAAGAGATTAGGTGCTCATTAAAAGCAGTTTAGGCTGACCTCTTTGCCCTCAAAATATCCTCAGATACAAAATATTCGCTCTACAGCCGCAAAACTAGGGAGAGGTGAATTATATTTTATGAACAAAGTTCAACAAATTCTGCCTATGCTGAAGGGAAAGAGAAAAATGTCCTTGGTGAGAGGTGCTGGTGTTAGTTCACTTCCAGCAGTCCATTGCTAGTTTAAGTCCTCAACTAAATCATTCTGCCTCCCTTCTGCGATATTTTGACCACCCTGTCCACCCATAAAAGAAGGTCTATTTCGTCAAAGACTTCAGTAGAATCCATGAAAGCC
>JABUQX010017155.1:25000-42500 GCA_015478945.1 Trachelipus rathkii | reverse complement strand
CATTTGGTTTTTACAGAGACATACAGAAAAATATTGGGACAGTGTAAATTGACGAGTCGCGCGAGATCTGATCAGAGGAGAAAGTTTGCGATTAAAGAGTACCGAAGAACAGTGTATGTTGTAATGACAATAGTGTAAGAAGTTTTGTTATAAATGTATTAAAAAAAAGGGTTTAGGTTAGGCTTTGGGAAGTAATGTTAGGTACTTTGCCGCTATTAAGCACGTGAACTTCTTTAATGTTAACAGTTATTCTTCGTACCGGTTATTTAAGTATTCATTTGATTTCGTTATGGTCTTAGTCTGTGTGATGATGTGTTCAGCTTACTCGGATGTCACGTTCTTCCAGTTTAGGTAATGTTCTGTTATGGTTATTATCTATGCTATAAACTTGTATGTAGATATATTGTTCATCAGTTCAATATGGATACTAGATATGGTTGGTGTTTGATAATTTTTATTTGCCGTGTTGTTATAGATGTGTTAGAGAAGTGGGGGTTAAGTTTTGGGTTAATGTTAGCTACTTTACTGTTGATAAGCAGGCAACAATATAATAGGCAGTTTAATTGTAAGATTTATTAACTGTAAAATGGAAATTTATGTTTTATCCGATACGTAATGGGTCTTTCAGTTCAGTACGTGATGATATGTTTATAGCTTTCTTGTTGTTATATCTTTGCTTCATGTTGATTCTGTTGTATAGACTACAAGATTTTGATCTGTTACGCATTTGTTAGTCAGTTCAATTATGTTAGGTAGGTTTATGATATCGATAATAGTTTTTGATACATTTCCTATAACAAATGCAAAAACGCAAACGGCTTATGTTAAATTATCATTAGTTCGTTCGGATGTACTATGTTAATTTCATAAGGTTTTTACTTTATTTTGCGTTTGTTATTTTTTCGTTTTTTAAAAAATCAAGTAACTTTTGATAATAATGGCAATTTATTCGTAAGGTAAGTGTATTTGTCAGGTTTGTTGTGATGAACTATGATCTTAGTTAGGTAATGTTATGTTATTCTTTATTGTTTTTAAACTTTGCTATTTTAGCATTTATTAGTTATCCAGTAATGTCAGAATGAGTTAGTCAAGTTAATTTTTCTCACTCTTATTGTTATGACATTATTCTTATGTTAAGTTATAATCTTAATATATGATATAGGTATTTTAAGTATTAACAATATATGAATTATTATATATTTACTGTATTTAGAATTAAATGGAATATTGTTTACATATCTGGGGCTGCAACACTATCTTTTATTAATATGTGAGTCTAATTTATTTTAGTACCGACTATAAAAACTCTCCGTCTTATATCTTCTTTGGTACTATTCGTCACAACGAATTTTATTTTTAATGTTATGGTTAATACAAGAATTAAACTTTTTATGTGTGTTATAACAAAAATGCGCCAAATTCACTTGGCGTAAAGCAGTTAAGGCAGTAGAGCATGGTCACGGTTGGAAAGGGATACCGAGAGTTATGGGGTAAGCGTGGGTGGGGTAACAACATCAAATAATCAATTATTTTTATATATATATTTCCCCCTCCCTGTCTATTGTTGTTTGCTTCTTTCTTTACAATTTTATTATATCTTATTCATATTTCTTGGGTTTTATTTATTCTTATTATTTATATTATATTATATTCTTTAATTTTATTTTTTATATTTATTATACTTTGTCATGATATAATTTATTGAATTTCTATATTATTTTTTTCATTTTATATTAATAATGTTATATATATAATTTATATTTATTTAATATATAATATATTTATTCCATTATTTTATTGAACTTATTTTTTGAATATATATTTCTATATTTTGTTTCTTCGATTGTTATATTATTATTTATATAACTTATATTATTTATTTATTTTATTTTTATTTATTATTATATATTCTTATTTATATATTATTATTTATTATATTTATTATGCTATTATTGTTCTTTTTTTATTACTCTTTATTCTTTTTAGTTTTATATTGTTCCAATTTTAAAAATGGTTACTATTTATTGATTATATCTATATATTATATATTATAATATTTATTAATATATATTATATTATTATTTTAATATTAATATATTTATAATATATTATATATATTTTATATATATATAATTAATATATATATAATATATAATTTAAAAATATTATATTTATTATATATTATATATAACTTAAAATTTTAATTATAATTATATATATATATATGAATTATATTTAAGTATATATATACAGTATTTCACTTTATATATTAATTAAGATTAAATATATAATATATATTAACATTTAATATTATTATTGCTTATAGATATTTAATATATTATAATTATATCTAATTTAATATTATTAATTTAATATATAAATATTATTTATTATAATTATAATATTAATATCTATATTTAAATTAAATATACTCATTAAATATTATATATTATATTATAATATTATTATTATTATTTTTTATTAATAATATATATTATATATATATAATTATATTATATTTATATATATATATTATATCTTTATATATATTATCTATTATTATTATATATATTATATATATATAATATCATATTAATTTATTATATTAATTTATATATTATTAATATTTATATTATTTACTAATTTTTTTATTTAGATAACTATTTATTTTTTAATATATATATTAATAATTAATATATATATATAAATTTACTTATATATATATGAATTTTTATTTATATATATATATATATTTTTATATTTATATTTTTATTTGGTTAAATTATAATATTTATTTGTATTGGATTGTTATTCTCGATTTATATATACTATCATCGTAATATGATACCCTCACATATACTCTCTCATATATTACCTTTATTACTCAATTACTAGTAGGTGCATATGCTCTTAGACAACTTGACCTTTTAACTTGTTATACTTTGCCAGTTTTTTAAGGGCGGCATTATTTATACTGATATAATTACTAAATAAATTATATAAAGTTTAAGTTATCTTTTGTTTTATAACAAATATCATTATAATTATAAATTATTCTTTATCGTTGGCCAAAATTTATTAATTATGAATTCCAATTATAATAATTTTTTTTTCTGATATTACGTAATTTTAATTTAAACTTTTTCACTATATAAATATATAATAGTATTATTTATAGTTATAATAGATTTAAACATTAAATATTCTATAATTCTTTTGCATTGAACCTAGACTAATACATTTATTATTTTAATATATGCCTTTTGTTCTTCTTTTTATTTTACTTATAATTACTTTTATAATTTTCTTTTTTTATGTTTATTAAATATATAATCAAAAATCCTATAAATTAAATATACTGTAAAAATTAATTTATAAAACTTTAAACGTGAATTAAAAAGGCTCGATTATTTATTAGGATTAAAGATTATGTAAATTACGCTTCAACATATGATTTTTTTTAAATACATATATATAAAAATTGATACTACATACAATTGTACTGGAAACTAAGAATCAATTGCCAAGAGGTGGGCACATGTCTCAATATTACATGGGAGATTCCGTAGAAGAGCACTCTACTAGGACACGAGAAACGTAGTCTGTCTGAAAGCTACCTCCGATCTATCTGGAATTAAAGATAGACACGTTAGCTCATCAGACAAGATCGCACGTACGCGATCGTCCGCTCACTGTACGCATCGATCGACGTAATATCGATTTGACCTAAACGATTCTCTTTACGCCAAATGGTAAACCTTATTCGCGACTCCATACTTTTCAAAAGTGTTTGTTAATATTTTTTTTACTAAATTATTTTTAATTTAATAATATTTTATAACATTATCGCATCTTATATAAATAAAATGTTTTATTGTAAATTATGTATTTTAATCCTATCTAATTATTTCATATCATAATTATATAGAAATTTGGAAACTATCTTATTCTAACTAGACTCTATACAAGAATAGTATTTATATAATCACTCTCCTCCTCAATTGTTAGCACTTATTCTACGTAAAATGCGTACAGACGATTGACGCCATATATAGTCTTAAATTATCAATATAAAGAAAAGTTTACATTTATTAGTTCTCCATTGATTATAATGAACTTATAAGGACACAAACAGTTATAGTGTGAATGATACTACTATATTTGTACCTGCTTAACACATTATACTTGCTACGTAAATTAATTATGATTACTCGGATCCATAATAATCTAAAAGTTTTAAGTAGATTCCTTTGGCTCTACATAAGCTAGATAGTACAACATTATGTATAGTAAATATACACAGGTGTGAGTGAATTGTAATATCATAAATATCTAATTTATAATTTATTATTTGAACAAAATACCTCACACCCAATTACATCACTCTATGATTGCATAGGGAAGTATGTCTCTTGTAGACGAGTGATGTGATGATTCAGCGTTGTTTAGTTATTAGACTTCCGGCTAGTCCAATTGCATAATTTAACAGGTCTTTTCTAGTCAGCCAATTAAGGTCATGTACCTCACTTCTAAAAATAATTATGACACCTAAAACCATCTGTTCCACACACACTATAAGCACAGTGATACTATTTACATGTCAAGACTTTATTGGTATTCATCGGGAAACGCTCCATCAGAAAGTCCCGGAAATACCTGAGAGTCGACTGTTAATGTAGCATAGAGTCATATTTTCTAAGCGTCGGTATTATCACATATTGCTACTTCTTCCTCTCAGCTGCTGAAATTATTAGTCAGCTAGCAATGTCTACTTGTCCAGAGATTTAACGTGATAGTATAATTGGTGGTGAGTAGCAGTGGCCAATACATTAAAGAAGAAATCTACCAGTTCGTCATCGGGCGCTCTTAAATATATAATTGAGTATAAGTAAGCTTACAATTATTAATTCTCCCATTATAGTTAGTTATTAAATAAAATAATTCTACTTTATCATTTTTTTTTCCTTATAACTACTATCTATATTAACTATATAAAGGTTTATAAATATCTATTAGGTTACATTCAGGGAATAACACTGTTATTTTTCCGTATAACTTAACTCATTTTATAGTTATTGCATAAATTATCCTTTCTTCATATTGGAAAAGGTCATCGTGTTTATCTCATTCAATCTATTATATCATGGTTCAAATAATTTTATTTCTGTAACTATTTATGGTCTGCGTAAAAGGAATTTTACATCACTTTATTTTGGGCTTAATAATTATAGGGCTCATATATTATAAATATGATATATAATTTATATTATGTCGTTAACAAAATATGACTACATTAATTAGATTATTACATCAAGTTCATTACTTACGTAGAATTACTTTATTTATCCTTAATAGATAATTCATAAGTTTCTTATAAGCTTTACTCAGTGTTCCTTATATTATTCACTTTGTTTAAGCATTTCATCAACTTTTGTACTAGATTATTTTCTTTTGATGATAATTTAGGAATAGGCAATTCTCTTGTCACTACAAGGCTTAAGCTCTCTTTTCAGTATTAGGTAATAATTGAGTCTATTCTGATACAATTAACTATCTGTAATTTAATTGATTGAGATAATTGCTCCCTCAATTTGTAAGGAATAGAGGTCATGTTTGAGTGATCATTTTTGGATATGAATCTGTTCATTATAGATTGGTAAATTTATTCGTACTGGGTAATTTTTACTATCGTAGTGTGAATTTATGATAACTTAACGACTATTTTTGAGTATCATAGCTCTATAGAGAGAACTGATTATTAATAAATTCATGTACAAATTATTTATATATAATTAGAACGTATAATATTTATTGTGATAGAGTTGGAGATTAAAGTTTTATGATCTTATATTATTTGAATCAAATTTTCATGTGTTATATATATATATGATTTTTAGGTTATACGCCAGCCACGAGCATTGTGATTATATATGGAAGATTTGATTGTTATTATAATTACAACCAATCTTAAGTGTTCTGAGATTTTTGTGACTATAGTAACTATACAATTTATGGTATATATAATAAAAAAATTAGAATAAACAGAATTATTGCGTTTTAGTTACTAACACATACTATAAGACTTATGTATCATTATATTAAGTATCTATTTGTTCGTTAATTGTATAAAAACTTATGACTCTATTCATTTTATCATAGAATGTGTGTGGATTACAAAAGAGACGCGTAAGATTCTTTGCATCGCTACGTGAACGTCCGCTCAATTTACTGACCGTCTCCGCCCCTCCCCCCACAACGCTATCGTGCCCGCATCGTATATATGAGTAGTAGGCTCGCGACGACTATGTCGGACATAAGAGACGAGATGACCGCACTGGATCTATTTACTCAATTATCTAGAACAGCGAACTGTTACACTGATTACAGTATTATAGGATCTCTACATATTAATATTATAAAATATAATAATTATAAATTTTTAGAAATACCCTATACCTCTACCTTCTAAAAGTATACTCTGCTAGCTTCTAGTACTTGATTTTAGTTATTACTGCTGAACTTTTAAACTTAGACTATTTCTCCACTAATAATAATATTATTTCGGAAAAATAAAACATAAATATTTTATTATCGAAAAAAAAAAAATGATAATTTATAATCCCTAAGGCTCTAAGAAATGAGGGTGTTTATATATCTTAATGCAATTGGTATTATTTTCAATACTATGATGTTGCTAGTGAATTCACTCATATTTTAGAGTAGTATGAGAGAAATGAGAACAGAAACAAGATAGTTTAATTAGAGAGTGGGTCATTAGAGATCCAAGTATAATTAAATCGAATTTACATACACACTGTACTCACTTCAATCGCTTAAGTCTGTAATTCTATTCCTATTGAGAGCAGTAATTGTGCTCAGTATTCCACTAGAATATTATAGTATTCATCTAATTCAATACTCATTTATACTCGAAGAGTTATTTCGCTCCGATAGTAAAATCTGAGTTGGACAAGAATGATAGATTTTTCTCTATGATTTTCTATCCTCTAGTAGTTGTGTCTAGGGTGTACGAGCTCTCATAGAGCATATGCATAGCTCAAAGGGTATGATGAAGTTTCCCTAAAAAGATGGAAAAGAATTAAAAAAATTTCTGGTAAGTGTATAAGTGATGTATCGTTCTTTGCAAATATAATCATATTATTATTTAGTAATTTTGTTATGCATTACAGTCGAACATCGAGTTATCTATATAGTGTATAGAACGGTCTGCACATAAGTCTAGAGTTCGAAAGATATTTATGTAGTAAAAGCTAAATAGACTGGTATACCATATAAGTTTGTATTCTAGGTGATCTGTACTATATATAGTATGTAGCACCTAGAGAATGTTCTTATATTGAATAATATGATAATATAATTTTAAGCAATTCTTATTTTGCTTACATTCAGTAGAGAGAGAAGGATGGAAGATGATAGAGATGATAATGATTGAGTTCAGAGTTCCAGTTCATTGACTGTAGGAGTAGAGAGTAGATGTATGAGAGAGATAGAGAGAGAGAGAGAGATGAGTAAGAAGCTAGATGAGAAGATGCAAGTATGGTCCATTATATTAATAAGAATAGATGTTGTGAATATTTTTAATATTAGTTAATATTAAATGTATTTGTTTGTAAATTTTCTTACGAATATAAGGTTTATACAATAATAGTATGTATTTACAATACTGTACTTCGAATTTCGCATTTAATTGCAGTCGGACTCGGTAGACTGTTTACGTGCAGTGCACGCGGGAGTTGGGGCGTGGGGTTGATTATGTAGATTTGATCTACGAGGTGTATTTTATTTTGATTATTGAAGATGTATACATAATTGTCAGAAGTTTCATGATATATTTACATCAAATTATGTGTTACATATTATGTGGCTTATAATTCAGATATGGCTGTCTAGTGAATACTCGAATATTATATTATTTCTCGCTTAGTTTTAATGATTTAGTTGTGTGTGAAAGTAATAGTAGTATCGTTCCATGTTTAGGACTTCGTCATTATTAGAGGTAATGAGGACTGTAAGCATAGGGACGCATTGGATCAGGCTGTGCGCACTAGTATTCAGTGCAGTGGTCGAAGTGCCTAAGGTATGTGGAGCTTTATGTCGATAAGGTCATATTTTTCTCGATCACAACTCTTGTCTTTGAGCTCTCGGAGTCCATATAAAATGTCATAATATAATATTAATATAATAAATATTTACAATTTTATAGTATATAAGGAATTACGTTCATAATGGTTGATCATTATTTTTTAAAATATAGATAAGTATAATAAAGTATAACGTGTGATGTTGACTAATGATGTATTAAAGATATTACGAGTAAATAATAACCTTGTTCACGCACACTCAATTTATATGAATAGAATTATCCGATCATTGTCAAATAATTTATGATAAATTTTATGTTTTTAATCGAGCTCATTGTGCCTAGTAAGAGGAGCTAGTGAACTAGATAAACTTGAGGGGATGTACTGATATTGTGTCTCATTGTAGATTATGTGCCTGTAGTGCATGAGATTATTCTCTGTGATTGACTAGTCAGTAATAGAAGTCTACATATTCAGATTTAACGAGAGATCAAATCAACTCTGTGAGGGTTCTGTGTCCGATAATCTGTCGACGGATGTGTTGTCAGCACTTTTACTTGCATGTTAATAATATATGCTTTCACGATTAATATTGCGTAGTACAGACAGAGGATTAATTAGTTATTTAAGACATAATTCCATAATCGGAATAGGTAACTGTTGTTCTCTCCCGCAGCGAGTATCGGATTACCGAACTGTGATTTTTCTTATTGTAGAGCGTGGTTCCATGCCTACGCGGGTGTTGTGTCAGACTCTTGTTGCTCAGCAGAACTATCAAGAGACATAATTGCAATATTAGTGAATAGTATTAATCGGCGGTTTCAGGCACAGTATAAGGGAGGGGAACGCAAGCTAATATTGAATTAATACTGCTTGTATAAGATTGCTATTGTAGTGAAGCAGCTTTAATATCGTTCAGTCTAGCGCTGAGTCACTCGGGCGCTAGACCGACTTACATGCGCCAGTGATCTACACAGTGGTATACTGTGTTTGTGCCTTCGGAGATATAACATATGTCCCTATTAGTCCATCGATCACGTGACTTGCCCTTGTTTTTCACACTTTCTTCATTATTTACTTCAGCTCTTCGGGGTGCACATATTCACTTTTATGCTTCCATTGCCATATTCTTTCTCTTTTATTTGGTACTAATGAAATTCCCGTCCTTTAAGAAGGGGACTCACAGATTCATCCACATAGAAGGTATGCTGTGAAAATTACTCATCAAATTGCGACTGTCTCTAAATAGAAAGTGGGAGTCTACGTGATGGGACATATAAGAAATAAGTGAACATAGAATCAGCTTTCATCTTTAGGTCTATGCTCATGTTCGGTTTCGTAGATATGGATTATGTATTTGGGATAATTATATTACCATATTTTATCTTTTTTCCTATGTTCTGAATATAATTGATGGTAAATAGCAAGTACATCATATGCTCAGCAGAATGTGGTTAATTTAGAGCGCCGTGAAAGACTCTGCGGTTAGTTACACACATGATATATGGGGAGGAAGTTAGTAGAGTTAAGATAAAATGGATTCTATTTGGAATTGTGCAAGGCATGATATATCTCGCAATTGCGTCATGATTTGTCTACATGGATTATTGCCGGCTGCGCTCTTAGGTTTCTTCTAGATCGGTTTCTGCTGTTTTGCAGTTCGATTGTCGGAAGTCTATGCTGTAGTTTTTGGTCCTGGCCCCTCACCGAGACATCATACATTCTCTTTTGGGCCCGGATGTCTGACCTGCCCTACATCTACAGGACGTTTTGACCACTAGCGTTAGTAAAACATCTAAGTAACAAGAATTTTAGAATTTACTTTAGCATCCAGAGTCTTAACACTGGTGTAATCTACTTTGGCTGTTATTGCTTACATTGCAATGACATTTGAACCTTGTATAAATATCTGGAGTTTTCTCGGAAATACTAATTCTCAATAGATGTCAGTGCTTGTAACTGTTAGAGGATTTATGATATAGATCCCCGATTAGAGCATCATATTCATTTGGACCTGTGTACTGAATGAGTGATTATTGTGTTCCAGACATAGCCACTCTTATTTTTATGATGCGCAGCTAACTCCAATTTGAATTTGTATAGTCACGATGATCTAATATTATTGTGTGTAGGGCATGACACACTTATATTGTTTAAATTTCTAATATGGGAGACACATACATACTCTAACTCATACATATTTTTTAGATTCGGGCAATCTCCTATATTTTCTCTATTTGTCGACAACTACTATCGGACGCAGTGTATTATTTATTGGTCAAACGATGTTGAGGTATATAGCCGAAGGCATTCGATTTTGATTCGTGACTTCTGCTCCTATTTTACGCCCTTCCTAATTTTTTCGGAAGCACCTTATAGTGGTCTATCTATCTTGTAAGTCTAAATATTTACTACACGGATAACTAATGAGATATTTGAATCTCTATACATTGTGATTTAGGGGCATAGCTCCTTATTGTTTGCTCTATCTTGATGTATACTTTTCGGCTTTTTCATTTTTTAGATTTCTCTCATCAACTTTCTGCATATTTTCTCTATCAAGTCTGTATCTAGATTGTCAAAATTTGAGATGTCTATTTTTTCACATTGAACAGAGTTTGAGAACAGCACATTCGAAAGCCAGCATCGAGCTCAAATTATCTCTTGTAAGTATCTCGTTTTCATGAATTTTTATTAATTTTTTGGTTACCTGTTTAGTGGCTTATGCTAGAGTTTATTAATAGTCTCTCTCTTCCTTTGGTACTTATTATTCTTGTCATCTGTACTCTATATTAGGGGCTATTAAGCCATTTTATTTCGATGTCTTAACTGTTTGGTAATCAGCTATTAGAGATGTATTTATGAGCCTTGACTGATCCAGATTATTCCTATGGGTCATTTTGGCCCTACTGCCAATTTTTTTTTGGCCCACCTTCGTAGTAGGCCCTTATTCATCTACCCGTTATTCTCATTTTATTTTCAGTCTTCTCTAATACCTTTGTCATACGTATTCAGCATTGCTATGGGTATATTCTACTATTCTTATTCTAAACATTGATTTCACACTCATTTAACTCTAACACACACTACATACATCACATTTTACTTCTTACCTAATACACCCACTACTTAATCACACACACTACTTATTAACATCACTCAATTATCACTATTGAATTCTTTATACTACATTATATACTAGTAATGCTTTTTCACTATGCCAGTTATACTACAGTAATGCACTAGATAACCTTATCAAATACAATTTAAAAAAGTATTTTTCTTTATAAACTAATACTTTACGAAGTTTAATATATATATATAAGAGTTATTACACTCACAAGTTTTTAGATGACTGAGTACTTCATGCATACGTTTCTTCAGTTAGTACCGCGTTTTCGCAGGAGTAGTACCCCCGTCGCTGAAAATTCTCCGCTCACGCCTCGACGTGTGAAAGCCCGCAGGCGTCAATTATTCCCCTTGCCCGCCGACGTATGCGCTCCTAGTACAGTGAGAGTGTACGCTATATATACTATTATTTTTGCTCTATTCTTATAATCGCAACAAGTCACCTACCAGGATGAATTATATACTGACTCTCATAGTCTTTAAGACGACTATTACCAGATCTCACTCAATTTTTAGCGTGTATTGCGAAGGATATGTATATAAATCGAAATTGCTAATGCCGGAATGCGATACGGATGCGGTATTGCACACAGAATGTCATACGATTTCTAATGTCTGGTATGTCATGAGTTTCATCCCCACTAATATTAACATTTTTACTATCATATACCGTATATATATTCGATAAAATTTTTTAATTTAAAAATTACTAAATAATTTTAAATAAAAACTTAAAACAGTTAAATTAATATGAGTTAAATATCCTAATTTAGAGGTATAGTGTTTAATATTAACCTAATACACCTAGTGGGATTTAGTTTTTAGTCCATTTATTAGTTTTACTAGCTTTTTACTTGACTTTTTTTAACTCTTCTGCTCAATTATCTATATTAGTACTTTTATAAACTTTATATATAATTCTTAGCTAATTTTATATAAATAGTCTTATTATTAATCCTCATGTTTTAACAGCTTTATAACTTTTCTCATATTGTTATTTTACTGCTATTAACTCACCCATGTTTTAACGCATTTAATTTAAACTATACTCACATATATTTATATAACATATACAATACCTATTATATTAGCGTATTAACAGTAATCAAATTGAGGTGTTTTACCTTAGGTGGATTATAAGTATGTTTTGTTTTAATTCTTTTTATTTAATTTTTATTAATTTGAATGTAAGAATAAATAAACCTTACTCCTTAGCCGGTGTCTGATAGATATATAACTTTTTTAATTATATAAGAATCAAATATTTTGATTATTATGTCTTGTAGTTACATTTTTATTATTTAAGAATATACATTGTATCCTCATTATACTCGCTCTTACACGTTATAATTATATTTCTTATACATTTAATTGTTCACTTTTATAACGAGTATTATTGGTGTTGATTGGAGAAAATTTATTCGTTTTTGAAGTCCCGCTTACATGTCTTGTTATGTATACTGTTTACTTCGATCAGGCTGTGTGATTTAAATTACCTTCTATTTACATTTATCATTTTAAAGGAAATTAGGAGTATTATTTTTTAACAAATACCCTGTAAACATTAATATAGGTTTCTATGATATTATATATGTTTATCAGTGAAATATATTATAAGATTAATATAAAAGATGTGATTACCTCCATATTTTATAATGAGGCATAATATTATACGCTATAAATATAGATCTGCTGGTTACAATAGTTACAAGTGCCTCCAAATATAATTTATTAGTTATTTAATTGTCGTAATGTATTCTGTCATGTCGGCTATTAACTTGAATATTATTGTGATTTTCCTAAAATCTAAACAGATAAAATTTTTTTATATCATTTTTGTTTTTTCACCCTTTTAAATCATTTATAATACTCATCTTGATGTATTCTTTTCTAAATTACCGTCAGTTAAATATTATTTTTATTCTTATCAAAGCTAATAGCATCTATTTGACGAGTTTGAATTATATACTCTTTTAAACTTAAGTTAGTTATTATGTTGCCTGACGCACCGTGAAGATTTTTTTGTCGTCCACACCTGCATACGCGCTTACCGCACCGGATGTAGATGCAAACTCTAGCCATAGCACTAGACTCAGCCCACCCGTATTACCTACCGCTACTCCGCCCACGCTACCGGTCTTACATTTTCTGACGTATATGCGTACATCCGCACCGCTACCGAAACGCAATTTAAGAGCGAAACCAACAGCGCACTCATAGAACTCCGCACCTAAAATATTAATTTAGAGCTCACGCACTTTATGTCACCGGCAACTGCACCGACATATTATAAATATTATATTAATATGTAATTTAATATTAAATGTCATTAAACTTTACGACCTAATGTTATATAATATTCAGAATATATATATATTTATATATAAATATTATTTATAATGATATATATTATTATTATATCTCATAATATATTATAATATATAATATATTAATTAATATATACTATAATATTATATTAATATATATATATTAAAATTTATATATTATATATTTAATTTATATATTATTATTAGAATAATATTATATTTATAATACTAATATCATATATTATATTATTATATATTATATTATTTTAATTAATATTTATTTATAATGTATAATTTTATTATTATCTTTATTAATAATATTATATATTATAGTTGGAATTAGGCAGGGTATTTAATTAATTTATATATATATATATACTCACTCATATATCGCGGATGTGACTTATATACTCTGCGTAATTTATTAATGAGTCCGCATTCTATGCATTTATCGCTGCTCTTACTTGACTACTAGCTCGAGATGTTTATTAAGCTGTTTCTGATAATTTTATTTTAAGTATTCGAGAAACTCATAGAATTATTTATAATAAATAAAAACTTGTTAAGATTAGAATTGAATACGTAATACTTATTATAAAAATATGAGAGACATTTCTTGTATTCATGACCTTCATTTCATTATACATGCTTAAGCGCTATAATTACTCATACTCATAGATATTTACATTCGATCAACATATTTGATGTTATAAAATTAAGAGTGAAGGTAATTCATAAACGTTATTGATGTTTCATATTACTTTTACTCTGTTATTACAAATGATCATTCCAACTATGTCCGCTGATGAATAAGTAACACTTTCAGTTATGTATGGAATGGAATGGGTATTTTGATACTTCATATAAACTTACTTTGACTTAATTGATTCTGTTATTCCTCAAATATTAACAAATTTTCTTACTATATGTGATAAAAATTATGACATGCATATCCTCATACTGTATACATATTAATAGCTCACTATTTAGAAATATATTAGAAAGAATTACCATATTTAATAATACTTCAGCGTCTTATACAGCTTCAGTCTCCCATTGTATTACCAATATTATTAATCCTCTAAGATCGAAACGGATAGTAACTGTTTTTGTATCGATGTTTTCAATCCGAAATCGATATATTAAAAAAAATTATCATTTAATCAAAATAACAGAAAATGACTGAAAGTTATTAAATGAGTGAATTGATTCATAACCATAGACAGTATATGTGAATTAAACTTAGATAGTACTATTAGTAAAACGCTTGGTTCTGTGGTACATTATGAATGAATAATTTTTCTTAATTATAATATATTCTATGCAACTTACTATATGATCAGATTGTGCTCATTCCCTCCGATTGAACTAATTGACAGCTCATAACCTTTTGAACAGGTTTGCTAGGTAGAGTAACATTTGTGAGTTTTAGATAGGTATGGAAAAAACTTCAATACCGGTATATTATGTCTATTTAAAATTTTATAGCCACCTTACATTTACTAAAATAGGAAAATATACGAAAATTTCTGATCATGAATTATCAATATCACCTTTATACATTATCTGTTAATCATGAAATTTGATTGCTTTCATGATGACGATTTGAAATTCTAGTAGTGATATTGAAATGATTAACTACGAAATGTCAATAATCTAATCAAAAAGTATATGTTTAAATAGGTGAATCTAGATAATATTTATTAAAATATATCAAACATCCAAGAAATTCGACTAGATACAAATGATGTATATATATTTTACATATCAGTTGGTGGTAAAGTTATAGATCACTAAAATATAAATTGATTATTACTCCTACGATCATATTAGTTATAGTATATAAAACTTGCAGAGAATTTACTTGGGCCTGTATTATCCCTTCACAATTAGTGTATATCCAATATGTGAGAGGATTTTTTAGCGTCTCTTCTTAATAATTTCTTCTCCATTTGCAAAAAAAAAATTGTCATTTAAATAATCTTAGTTAATCAAAACTTACATCGTGATGAAAGGTCCTATAATAAAAATTTGTATGCTTTATTTTACAAGCATACAGCTATTACTATATAGAGTATATTCATACTAAGTGAAAAATAAGTATTATAATCAATTATATGTAAATTTTCTATTATGGGTATGAGTGTTTTGGGGTGAAGTATGGCCATATGTTGTATAGTGTGTATCATTATTTGCGTTAAGGGTTAACTACACGTCCTGCACCCTGAGTAACACTATTTATATATCTTTATCTAATATAGAATTAGTAGTGTTCTAAAATCGATTTATTATATTATTATATTTATTATTTATATAATATATATATATATAATATTATTTATTCTATTATTATTATTCTATATAATATATTAATTATTATTATTGTATATTTATATTATTATATTGAAACCAAAATTATAGTTAACTATTTAATATTAATATAATTTATATATATATATTTATATTAATATATATATCTTTAATATTTATATAATATATATTATATAAATATACATATTATTTTTATTATATATATAATTTACTCTATATATATATATCATTATATAATTATATATTAAATTATATTATTACTATATATATTAATATATATATCATTTAATTCTCTATTAATATTAATAATAAATATATATATATAATAATATATTTAAATATTAATTATATATATATATATATAATATATCTCTTTAATATTATAGATATATAATATATATTATAAATTATATATATTCTATATTATATTTTTATTTAATTTTTCTATATCTTATAATATATAATATTAATTTTATATATTATATATTTATATATTCAACATCCGATCATCCGTAAATCCTCAACATCCGACGGATGCTTGAAAATATTATAATAATATATTAATATATATATTTATATATCCTATATTATTATTATCTATCTTATTAGAAATAATTACTCATTTTTTTATTACTATTTTCTTATTAATATATTAATATTATCTATAATTTATTTTCTATTATTTTAATAATTTACATCTAAGTAATAATTATTTTACTTTATAATTTTACTAGGCTGCTCAATTAAATATTTATAATTTATATAAATAAATTAAACAATTATATTATAATATATATTAATATTATTACTATTATATTCATTTAGAGTCTTATTGAATTGAAATCTATAATATTGAAAGCATTAATGATAAAGTTGTGAAAGTATTTAATATAGTTTTTATATAATATCTTATATATATATATTCTATTATTTTATTAATATATTATTATACTATTTTTATATATTCTATTAATATATATATAATATAATAATATATTATATATATATATATTAATTTTAAATTATTATATCTTAATAATTATCTTGTTTTAATAATTACGAAACAATTAATCTTTATCATATTATTATTAATTTATTACTATTTATATTACATTATCTTACACTCTACTATATATTTTTATTCCTCTTTTATTTTATTTCCCCTCCTATATCCCTATTAATCACTAATACTATCTATAATTATATGTACTACCCGATATCTCCGCTATTGTCAGGGCCACAATAAATCTGGACTAAATATATTCACCATCTTATCCTCTTACAATGAATATAACTTATTTTACTTATTATATCTGTCATTAAGTATGTGTGTGGCCTTCTCGACACCGCTAACCGTGTCTGAGTCGTTAAGTTTGTCAGCACCATTTTTTTCCGGGTAGAGGTTATTACGGTCTACCTACGTGAAAAATCCTCGGATATTACTCTCTATCCTTCCTGAGACACAATACTTTTGGTGAAGGATCCTACCTCTCTTTATTATAATCCCATTCTAGCTCATCCTTTTCCTCAAATCATCAACGCAGCATTGCTTGCAAGGCATTAACAACACCTCATCATAATTCTTCTACATTCATAAAGACACTTTATAGC
>JABUQX010017155.1:7500-20000 GCA_015478945.1 Trachelipus rathkii | reverse complement strand
ATCAGTTTAGAGTATATATCTTACAAATTCTGCTTTATTTTATGATCATATTTGTTATATATTTGTATTTATATGTTGTTTCTTTCATCAATGCTTGCTTTATTATAATTCCTTTCTAGTGTTTTTGTTTTATCACACTTATGTTTTAATTAGATCAGTTTCTCTCTTCTTACAATAACTGATTAATTTAACAATTTGCTATATAGTGTTAATATTTAAAATGAGATGATTACCTATATTTTATTATCATTTCAATATAAATTGTTTTCTAAAATTACATATTTTTAAGCAATATATTTTTAATTTATCTTGTTCATCTAAAGGATAATTAAGTGTATAGAAGATATATTGACCTTATTTGTAATTAAATATGCTATTGATTTTTTAATTGTGTTTTATTATATAGAATCGGTTTAGATTACTCCATGAGTTAAGTTTTTTCTTATACTCAAAGGTATTCTTTTATAATAAATTTTTTGTATGTGTTATGTAATGTTAAAATAATATTGATTTATGTATTGTTATATGTATTGTTATCTTTATCGCTTTTGCCGAGTTGATTTAATTTGTATGTATGTATGGTATGTATAAAATTGATTTTATTATATGTTATGTTATGTATGTATGTATGTATGTATGTATGTATTTATTAATGTATTGTATGATTATTGTAGTTATATTATGAATGTATATGTATTTGTTTGCAAGTCATGTGCATTCACATATACATTAGTATTTGTATGTATGTATGTATGTAATGTTATTTTATGTAATTGTATATGTTATTTATGTAATTGTCAGACTTTGCAAATTCTGTTTGCCGTTTTTGCCAAGTTTTCATCTTGCTAATTATATCATAGTCGTTATCTCAAGTTTAATTAGTAGATGATTGACTTTATTTTAAATTCTGATTGTTATACAATGGTTGCACAGTTTTACATTTATGTGATGCAACTAATTTTTGTGTGTGTGATTGTTGTGTGTGAAAATTAGTGCGTTATAAGAATGTTATAATATATTACACAAACGTGTGTCATGATATTGATTCAGCTTCAACTCACAAAAATTGATAATATGTTTTATTTTTCTTCACATTTTATGGAGATAATGAAGTTCCATTTTGATTGGTCCATCGGTTTTTATAAAAATCAAAATATATAAAGCAAATTCTATCGATCCGTGTTTTATATTATTGGCCAGGTGCGTAGTAATATAATCTTATGTATCAAAACGAGACTTTTAATAACATGTTTATATATAACTTTGATATGGTAAACAAAGCAGTTAACTTTATCATTTTAAATTTTATAAACTTAATTTAATTTAAATATTTTATTTTTGATTAACCAAAAAATATGTAATTATTAATTAACTTTTTGATTAATTATTTGTAGATTTTTATATGTACGTTTATAGCAAATTTACTTAAAAATATATTATGGCTTTTTTTTAAATTATTTTATTTGTATACTTTTAGTACTTCTAGGATGCTTTAAATGTGTGTAAAGTATTTCAAAATATTTTTTTGTACTTTCGTTTCTCTTTTGATACTATTCATACTACTTGAGAGTATTTCTAGTACTTTTTCTGTTGTATCTTTTTTATTATTGTTAATCGTAGGATTTTTGTACGTTTCTAACACTTTTTACAGTTAGAAATAAAAGGTGTTTCAGAATATTTTTTTGTACTTTCGTTTCTCTTTTGATAATATTCGTTCGATTTGAGCGTATTTCTAGTACTTTTTCTGTTGTATCCTTTTTTATTAATATTACTCGTAGGATTTTAGTATGTTTCTAGCATTTTCTAAAGTTAGAAATAAATGGGATTCCAAAATATTTTTTGGACTTTCGTTTTTTTTTGTTTTTTTTTTATATTATTCGTACGATTCGAGTGCATTGTTAGTACTTTTTCTGTGTATATTTATTTTAAAAATTAAAAAAAAAAAAAAAAAAAAAAAAATTTATTTTTCAAATGATATTTTAGGAATACCTTTCTAAGTAACTATTTTCCCTTTAATGTACACAATTCAGATTCAAGCACGTTTTTAGTACTCTATCTGATACTCTGATACTGTTCGTAAGATTCGAGTACGTTTCTAGTACTCCCGCTATCTGCTATCTAGTTTTAAAAATATTTTTGCTGCTTTTATACTTTTTCTGATATTATTCTTAACATTTTAGCACTCGCTATAGTTATAAACAAATGGTTTCCAGAAATTTTTTTGGCAACTATCGTACCTTTTCTTTAACTATTCTCTCTTTACTATTTATAAGTGTTTAAAATATTCAAATAAATTATTTGGACATAATTTTTATCGACACCTTTGTGAGATGTGCTTAAATTTGACTAAAATATCACGAGTTTACCGTGTTCTTGTGAACTAGTTCTGCTACCTGTTTAAACATTATTTTTATAAAATATTATTTATTATAATTAATCATATAAAATTACAAATTTTTAATATTTTTAAATAAACTATATTATTTATATTAATATTTATAAATAATCTAATTATTTATATATAATATATATATAATTATTTTAAATATTTCTTTTAGTTTTTATTTTATATATAATAAAATTTTATAATAAATAAAATTAAATAAATTAATATAAACAATAAACCTAAGACATTTATAAAGTAAAAAAGGAATAAAAATAAGAATAATAATTTTTAATATTTTATATATTGAATAAAGAAATGGAATGACACGAAATGAGTTTAGCTTCATTTTTTATCATCCTGCTTCCTGTAATCACTCCTTAATGTAACGAAAAATAATTAAATGTATTTTAAATATTTTTAATAAAATTATTATATTAATATATAATAATTATTATAATATATTTTTGATTGCTCGAATTTAAAGTTAGTTTATCCTTTATAAATAATTTTACATTATCCATTCTATTATTCTTTATTTTATATTATATTAATATATTTATTATATTTTTTTAATATATATTTATTATATTTATATATAAAAAGAATTCAACTTCTAAAGGGAAGTGTATCATTATATATATACACAGAAACACAAACTTTTGTATTTAATTTCACAAATTTATTCTTTATATTTAAAGATGTTTTTATCTATCTTCATTTTGAAATTCAATTATATTTTATCTCTATAACTAATTATTTATTTATTGTTTTATATTATAATAAATTTTTATTTATTATTTAATTTTATTATATATATAATATAATTATTTATAACATTTGATAATTAAATCATAAATTTAAAACATAATATTATGTAAAATTAAGTTATATATTTATGTGATATAATGAATATATTACAATAATATAGTACATACAAAATACATAATAAATACCATAATACTGTAATAGTCTATATTACACTTTAATCACTTAAATAATTAATCGATATTATGAAAAATTATACATATTCTATATTAATACTAATGAACACAAAGTTACCATTAATATTCTACCTCAAGACAATAAATAGTAATATAATCATGATTGAACACATCAAGAATTATACTTTATAGATTATATCTGGGGTGATGTATAATTATATCTAAATATGTAACGTGAATCTATTTAAAACTGAATTAAGTTATTGTAATTTTAAAATATTAATTAACTAATTAAGATGTTTTATAATATATCAATAACTATATTATAAAAATCATATATATAAAAGAATATAATAATATATTATAACAAATAATACTATTTATATTTTTATGAAACCTCAATTGTATAAAATATAATATAATTTCTACTATAATATTATTAACATACAGAACCAATGATAATATATAAATGCTATAATAGTAGCCTAATAAGATCAAAAGATTTTCATATATATTATATCTAATATATGTAATAAATGACCGTTTATTCCGTTACTTTCTCTGATATCATTTTTACGTACACCCTCAATACTTGAGAATGCTGTCTCTCAGACAGTTATATATGTTGATTATTGATCCTTAACTATATAGTAGTTCTAAAAAAATATTATTATAATTTTTGCTTACTCTTATCTTACCTAAACGTACAATGAAGTAAAGGTATCTGATTAATTGATTGACTGCCCTATATAATTAATAAACCTCATACATAAATGTGCTTTGTATTACTTTCGTACCTTTTCTTATTCATTCATAGGATATATATATAGTTATTCTACCATTCCGTCCTAAACATCTTCTGAAAGTAATCTACTTAATCTAGTGTTTATAAGATTAAACAATATTTGCTATATTTCTCGTACTCAATTTTTAATCTTTCCGTATATCTACAGTTGTCTAACCGAGTAATCGAATTCTAGAAAACGAGTTTATTAAACCTTTTTCGTTCTTATGACATGTTATTTTAATAAAACCATAAAATAATTCTTTATGCGTCGTATACCTTTATCTATATCCGATAGCTTCATTTTATAATTATTCCAGATGTTAGTTCGTATATATTGCGAAGGATTTAACTAACGCTATTTATCAAAAGGTACCCGTCAAAAGAGAGTATAATTATATATAACTCTTTGATTTTCTGTGTTACTATACCTCCTCTCATCCTACTTTTTTACTTATTCTATAAGTACCGTTTCTACTAATCTATTACGTACTTTTATTTAATAAACTCCAATAATTAGTACACCTATCGAGGTAGGACTCACAACCATTCATTTCCTTTAAATATTCCATCTGATATAATATAAGTACGATTTTAGCACATTTCTAGTACATGATTTATTTCAGTAATTTTAAATATATAAAAGAAAATATATTTAAAAAAAAACGTAAATTAAGTTATAACTTTTAATGAATGATGTTGCTGCTTATTGCATTGTCAATGATATTCGCCTCCTGCATGATTCTAAGATACATTCTGAATAAAACAGACAAGTAAATTACCTAGTTACTATCAATATATAATATATATTAATGACATAATAACTATAAATATTAGTTATAGACCTATAACGTATTCTATACAATAATACACCTATATATAATCAGATGGTTTAGTATCATATTTCAATATCAGTGTGTTATATACTCGCAATCATACTAAGGTAAACTTAACGATTCCAATACTCTACTAATAGACGCATGGACACTCTACTTGTTAATATTAACTATATGGTATAATATAAACCGTTAGACACTTAGCATAAAATTCTCAGGCTAAATAATAATATACTTATAAACAGCATTATAATACTCTTAATAGTAAAAAATTACTTAATACTCATAATATATATATATATATATATATATATATAATATTAGAGTGCTATCTATATAACTATATATATATATAGTTTATATATAAAATTCTATAATACATCATTACGTATATTCATATATATCTATATATAATATAATATATATATATATTACAACCACTATTATAATATATATATATATATATATATTATATATATATATATATATATAAATATGATACCATTATTAAAAAAAACGTTTTTTGCATTATACTTATAAATATAATATATAATATATATATATAATATAATATATAATATAGTATTAATAATATGTTGATAAATACTAGAATATTTATTCACAACCAAATCCATTTATATATACTAATATATATATATGATTTATATAAAAATTATTATTCAACTATAATTATATATATTAGTCATTTATATATAAGTTTATAAATATATTACTTAAATTATTAAATATTATAATCACCAATATATATATAATATATAGTAATAAATATAATATATATATATATATATATTAATATATATATATATAATATTTTTTATATAGAATAATATATACGATATATATATTTTATATATTATTAACTAATATTAATTAATTAACTGAAAAATATATAATATACTATATCAGTTATATGCACTCTGCATATGTTTTTTTATTATGGTTATATATATATATTATATATATTCTATATTAATAATAATATATCATATAAAGTCTTAATTGTTAATTTATATTTTATACTATTATATATTAATATATATATATATATATATATAATATATAGTATACATATATATTATTTATATTATATATTATATATTAAATTTATTTTATCAATGAATGGAAATTTATTCCAAATATTTTTGCTAAAGTATTATTATGTTAAACATATATATATATAACCTTAATATTTATATATCTATAATATATCAAGGTCATCAAAAGGGGTTTTAAAATATTATATAAATGAAGATAAAAATTGAAATTTGACACTAAGATCTAATGTTAATTTATAGTAATAGCCTTTCTATATCAATATAAAATAAATATATATACCTATAATCTTAAAATATATATATTCATGAAATATATATACTATAATATAGTTATTTATACAGCTAATACCACCTGGTATATAAGGCTACTTATATATATTAGTAGTATATATATAATATAGTGTCTATAATACTAATACTTATATATATATTATATATATATATTAATAGTATATAAATATTAATATATAGTGCAATATATATATGTGTAAATATTAGTATATATAGTTAAAATATATCATTTTTATATATATATATTAATTAGATTTATTATATACAATAATAAATAAATTTTAATATATATTATTCATATATATATATATCAAAGTAAAGTAAACATATATATTATATTTCAACTCACTACATTATATTCATAATCCATTTACCTATATACTTGAGTAAATTATCTCATCTAGTTCTTTCAGCTGCTACCCTGAGAATCACATTCCTACTTCTGGTCGGTAGAGTCAAGAGTCCTATATGTTGTATAACCTGTGTACTTATAGTATATAGTATACTACCTCACTAATATTTATTATAATCTAAGAGTCATTACTATATACTAACAAGTTACGTATAAGTAATAACAGTTACCTAACAATCTATATATATATATCTATATAGCGTAAAGGTTAGTTGTGTTAAACCATTTGGTTTAAACCCTTGGTTTAAAACCAGTTGGTATATACCACATAAAAACCCAATGGTTTAAACCATAAAACAAAACAAACCATAAAATATTTTAAAAAAAATGTATTTATTAATTGGTCTTTTGAGCGCCATCGCTTGACATATTCTCATTTCTTAATTTTTCAATCGAAGAGCAATAACCTGAAAGGCAATAAAAAAATCTCTGCTGATTTTAATTATTGTGAGAATATTATATATATAAATACTAGCATAGGTACAAATATTCATATTAACCTAATCAAGACTCAACTCTGGCGCTCTGATAATTAATATGGGTACTAATTACCAGCCCATATACCTAAGCGCTAAGGAGGTAAGGTTATAAGTTTTTAACCTACTAGATAATATATTATTAATTTAATTACACGATATTAAACCTTTATAGCTATATGTCTTAACTACTTACAGCTAGAATAATATATACTGAATTTGTAAACTTTATATACCACATGTGTTAAATAAAACATAAATCAGTTTTGAGCTTAGCGAGCTCTTGAAGGACTTATCACCATTTTCGACCCCATCCCGAATGCCACATTCTCAAGACAGAATATATATATAAAAATTCATTATGTGCGGCGTGGAGTGTATGGCCACAGCATCAACGCAAGCATATAGAAAAAGGGAATGATCACTGAACAACTAAGAATGATGTGTTATATTTTGGAAAAATTATGCAATATGGAGCTTAAGTCAAAGCTTAATCTCCACCACTAACCAGACAAGATTTTAAACCAATAAGTATAACAAGCAGATTATCATCAGCGAGTAACAAACAGTCTCCACTTATTGCATATATTTTCTAACCAAGATATCAGACCACAGGACTTCCAGAGGATAAGTATTCAAAAGCAGTGAAATTTTTGGAGATAAGAAAATTAGAGCACATCTCCATCAATGTTACATAAAAAGATTAACCTATTGGTATTGGATGGTAGTACTATCGTTCTTCGTCTCGCAGTGGACCTCTATTTCTATAATTTTGTACCAGATCTAATACTAACAAGCGACAAAATTCTATTGAAGAAGATCATCAATATATAAAGTCAAGTAAAAGCATATATTTCAAGACAGACTTCATCAACACCTCTGCATAAATATGAAACGATGGTATTTACCATGCAACTTTTTGACTTAGTGCACAGCCAAACATTCAGAATAGGTTTATGGGAGCAAATCAGGCCAAAAGCAGGGGAAATAGGTTTTTTTTGTTATAAACTCATAATGAATGTGTGCCAAGTTCAGGACTTATTTCAACTAATGAATAATACTCCTCCATCTCTCTCTTACTCTCTCTCTCTTCTCTTCCCTTCCTCCTCTCTCCTCTCTCTCCTCTCTCTCTCTGCTTTCTCTCTCTTCTCTCTCTCCTCCTCTCATCTCTCTCTCTCCTTTTCTCTCCTCTCCTCTTCTCCTTCTTAGTACTATTATATACTATACGATATATTATATACCATATTCATACTACTATAATATAATATATATATCACTCATAATATATCATAATTATACCCTACCAGTATATATTATATGTGACTGTATACTATAATATTAGTAATCATTTTGTATTCCAAATTGATAAGTACAGATACAGAAATAATTCAGTATAATTATTATAGGTTAATTTGGACTAATCTTTTCTTCTTTATGGTTTCTTTTATTTTTTTTTTTTTTTTCTTGTCGAAGAATAATAAGAGTATAATCTATTATGTTGTTACTTGCAATATATTTCAATATATACTTATTTTTACTTATTGTGTGTTTATGTAAAAAAAATAATAATTATTTGTGATAATAACACAATATATCAAATGATATAGAATTAGTTGCGTAGTGGTTGCTGTTGCAATTGAGCCGGACTAACTAAATTACAGCTCTGAGTTAATAATTTCTGACTTTTCATATAATTGACTAAATGAAACTCAGCTTCACATATACCTCACGCCACCTACGTATAAAGTTAAAGTACAGCTAATGCCAGGAACATACATAAGAGCTAATTTAATGCATACTCACTATAATCACACACTATGAGTTCTATAGATCTTTAACACAAACAATGGTCTTTTTGGTTTTAATAGTGTGATATTGAGGCACGCTATTTCTAAACATTAAATCCTATATTATAATATAACAACAAGTAACCAGTCTATATCAGTAGAGATATCTAACAGGAGCATCTTGATACTAATTATAAATATTTAACACTGATTTTCATCAAAGTGTATTTCGTTGTCTAGGAATCCTGATTCTAACACATCTTCAATCACGTGCAACTAAGTGAAATACTTAAAACGTTAGACATTAGCAATAAAATAAGTTCTCAGGCACCACCACTCGTAACAATTACTTGAGCAAAATAGTTTAATTAAAATCCTAGCCTGTGCACGTTTCTGAACACACAAGTCGTCAAAGTTAATTAACATCAGTAATATATTGAGATTAAATACGAAATCTATATTATTAAATAATTTTTCTCAAATTATAAATCAGTAGTGCTTTAAAAATATAATGGCATCATTGTCAGAAAGTAATAGTTTACTTAACTATTACGTACCTAACTTACAGATTTAATAATATAACAGTTTTCTAAAATATAATATCAAAAGAATACTTTGTAATATAATTATAGCTCGACTTACCACTACGTAAAGTAACACTTTTATACATAATTTGTTCAATTGGAAGACTATTTATATTTGCGCTAATTGCCTACTAGTCTCCGATAGCTAATTATAACGCAATACCACTCTATAGGTCTCTTGTATCTAGGACTAACTGTAAAGTCATTTTATCGATTATATGATTTATTATTCTAATACAGATAGTTGTTTTTATAAGTAATATCTATCAAATGCTTTTATCCTAGAATGAAACGTCTCACTTTCCATTATCATACATAAATTCTTCGACATCAATTTTACTTATTGATATCATATCATGCGTAATATAAATTGTTACAGACTGAACTGACGTTCAACACGACTATTTAGAGTTGAAGTATCATATCTCATCACCAGCAAGAGTACACTCGAACTAAAGACACCATTTCCTAACCGAAGTGACATATTTTGCTGTTACTTAATCCCAGAGAAGGGGAGAGTGTAAGCAGGGGTTAAATGATTTAATCAACTATATGATAATAAGTTAATTTTGATTAATCATTACCTATAGGACGCTATGCTACAGCTTCTTCTCGATGTGAGACATGATGGTCTTCGTTACATCCGCAATGGGGTATTTTTGCGCTCCACTTGTAATAGTGGGTGAAAGTGGCCGGAGATATTTCGGTGATGGGATCATCATCTGAATAGAGCTGAGTTGGATGTATATATGCTACATTATTTTTTTTTTTTATTTTATTTTTATGTTGTTTCGTTATTTAATTATATGATAATTGTTTATCAGTCTTTTATTTAATTTTATTTTATATTATTATATAATATATTTTTATATGTGTATTTTTATTACATTTTTATTTATACTTATTTTTGATAATTTTTGTTATATTTATATTATATAACTATTAATAATTTTATTTATAATTTTGAGTTTTAGATCTATACTTTCTTTGATTTAGCATCTAATTAATCGATTCTATGAACATATACCCTAAACTTTAAGATAAAATAATAATTAGCTAACAACGACTAAAACCATTAACTTTTTATAACCATACCTTTACACTCGTAATATTAATTAATTAAACATTACATTTCATGTCCATTATTTAACAGAACAGTAAATAATATTAAACATTTAAGCTAAATTACAGAAATACGAAAGCATGTTCACAATACTAATTTATTAAACGTTATATTGTAAAATTATAATCGAATAAAATGATATTATTTTACTATTTAACTTAACATAGGTTAAATATTTAACATAACATTTTATCATATTAAACCCTTTGCTATACTATAAATTATTCTATACAAAGTTAGCCAACTGGAATATATGCTAATAAGTAAAAACATAAAGTTGTGTTTATCACTACAATAAAATCAAAATATTATAAATATATATATATTAATAACTAATAATATATAATATAATAATCAATATTACGAAAAACCATGAAACTTAAGTAAATAATATAATGTATCAAAGGGTCAGAACCTAATATTAAACAACTTTCACGTATGAAAACCTGCTAACCATCCGAACAGATTCCCTTACGTATCCAAGGGAGTACCTAAAGTCAATAAGACTAATATCTAAAAACTCATAATGATGTCTCTCACAAACCTTTTATAACCTATTTATATCATATCAGCAATATAGCTATAATAAACAAGTAATATTATCTAACTAAAATCCATTTAACAAAAGTTATATAACCAAGTTATCTATCAAAGATATCATAATTAAAGCATCTTTGAACTATGAATATGACTAATCAAATATTCTTTTATTCAATCAATTTTTAAGATGTCATTCAGTTTATTCCGATAAAATTTATATTATACATCATTAACTTGCAACTTTATATGAATAAACGGTAACACATGCAAAATTCTCAGGGCTCATAAAGTAATATTTTATACTAACTAACATAAATTATACTCAGCCAAAAAATAACCAAACCTAAGTAGTTTATACGTAATATCTAGCACATCCGTGGTTCTACGTTTTAAATGACTTACGTTATAGTAAAGAGTATCCATTCTTGCACGCATACCATCAATCTAGTTCCAGAATCCCCGTCTTTTGAAGGAGTTAATCCTCTTCATTAATTTATACTGCTATACAGTTAATATTATAATCAATAGGTTAAATAAATTGTTGAAAGATTATACTTCAAAAAATAAAATTTTATCAGATCTCTCAGAGTTTAATCTGCTATGTTTTTCATTATAGATCTGACCAACACCACTAAAAGAGACGTTCGCTGACACCTGATGGCTGACAAGCAAGGTAACTCCGAAAATGCGTTTCTCTTTGACATGTTGGGCGACGATTTTTGGTGCCTACTTAGACAGCTGATAATCATCATTCACTGCTTGATTGTAAAATTGCCTTCATGACATAGGTGACAATGGTACTTATAAATGGTTTTGAAGAAACTTATGTTCTCTTTTATTGTTCTTGAACTATTTCAGAGGTATTTTTCAATTTATTTTATATTTTTTTCTGCCGTTGCTGACGGTAATAGTTGAGTTTAGCTCAATCTAGAAAAATCGATATTTTTTAAGAAGCAATCGATATTTTTATATGGGTATGAAGCAACGTTGCCACATGTTGTTAATAAAAAATTGCCACAATTACGATATATTTATAGGGAACGTTATTCAGTGTTTTCATATATTATTTCTTTTTACATTCGAAAAATAAGTAAGGTTATGATAAGTTTTGTTAAGTAGACCTTTTCTGTGTATACTGACCAAAACTTATCATAACCTAATGGATCCTAAACCGAATTTAAACATGAAAAAGAAATTGGGTAGAGGAAATAAATATATTTATATATGAGAGATTTGGCAGAGGTTTTTTAGTCCTCTCACGTGG
>JABUQX010017155.1:0-2500 GCA_015478945.1 Trachelipus rathkii | reverse complement strand
TCTCTCTCTCTATCTCTCTCTCCTCTCTCCTCTCTCTCTCTCTCCTCCTCTTCCCTCCTCTCTCACTCTTACCAGTGAAAATAAAATATCATTTTATTAGCCTCTTTAATTTCTTTATTGTTTAACAAACAATACTTTGTTTCACATAATCTCACATTGATAAATACAAGCCTAAAACAGATATAGACAAGACAATTCTTTACTACAAAAAATCCCATAGATAATCTTACTTATCATGTAATGTAACAATATTCATCCATGTAATCACAATTTCAGTACATCAGATTACTTATTAACTATTCCTAAAAGCATATCTATATGATTTCTCAACAACGGCATAGTCACCCATCCTTGATTAGAGCTCATAAGACACCTTACTTGAAAGATAACTTAAGAATATTTCTTTATTTGTATAAATTATACTTGAGCAAATAGACCAGTCAAGATAAATCCAGCATTACCGCCCCTTTATACCCTAGTAGCACTAGTCCGCTCAGAAAAATCCACCTAGACTTCACGGAGACGGCGACTCCCTCACCACGGCATTCGTCAATGTAGAATTCACCCTGCACAGGTGCCTACAAAAACATACCCTCTCACAAGACCCCTCATTCACTCTTATTATGCGCCTTTCTTCCGCCTCTGCCAAACTCACATCCTCTCCTTCAGATTCCTTTACTGACTCAATAAACTTTTCTTCGGTCTCCCACCGGTCGATTCCCAACACACCACTATACATCTGCTTAACCAACGACTATCATCCATCCTTCCACATAACCAAACCATCTCATCGTACTTTTATCTCTCATACTCCTTTCTTCACACCAACCACAATCCCTAATGCGCTCATTCTCATTTTATCAATCTATCTCACACTAACCACGCTCAAAGATTGCCATCTGAACACAGTGTAAACTCTATACATACCTTTTATTTCCAGACCAGGAGTTCATTTACTATACATTAGACAGTAACAACATACCCTCATGTAAACCTACATCTAAGATTTACCAAGGACTTAATTGCACCAACCACCTTCGTACCATTCACAACTTTTCTACTATACTCTGCATCATCCCTTTTCATTAAACATATGTCCTAAATATTTAAACTCAAACAATTGTTCCAGCTGCTCACCATATAACATAACTTCACACGAGACTGCCTCATCCCACAACCAAACCCATACTCTACATTACTTTCAAAACCCTCTTGTACACACCCTGCCAAATCACTTTATCCTCTCAAACTTCTTTCAGATTCACCACACAAAAATCAAATCAGCACCATTTAATAGGTAAGCACGCTCCACTCCTCCCATTCTTCCATCATCTAACATCATTCTCCTGCCACCCATTACTCTAATTTTCAAACCCACCTTACACAATTGAATAACCAATAACAACACACCGTCCTCACTCCGCTATTAACATTAAACCAACCACTTTCAACTATTTATTCTTACGGCACGCTGTCACTATCGTCACATACTTTTGATCCATCAGAAGCCTACCACCAAACCTAATCACTAACATTCCATATAATCCTATCATACACCTGTGGCAAATCCATAAAAACCCTTAATCCAATTTACTCTTCTTCTCCTCATTTCTCAAATTTGTTCAGTGTAAAGATTATCCAACAATCCTCACATACATTCAAACGCCACCTTTCTTCACCAATCGCCCTCAGTCCACTCGACGAACTCTTTAGAGAAATTTCCAGCAATATCTTTCCACAAATTCAATCAACTAATTTCCCTATAATTCCTACAGTTACCCATATCTCCCTTACCCTTATATAAGGGTACTATTTCTCCTATCCTCCAATACCTCGGAACTATACCTTCCATCACACAACTTTGAAATCCACTCAATCACCATCTCCCTCTCGTACTTCATCATCTTCACAATAATTCTCAATACCTGAAATATTTGCCATTCTTCAGAACATACGCTGCAATTCTTTCTCCCTAAACAGTAGGAATATAAAGGATAGGAGCTGCAAACATATCTGTAAGAGAAGTCTGGTATAAGTAAATCATATGATATTGATATAGGTGGTGTTCTGTAAGATTTCTGGAGGAGGGGTGTGGATATGAACGCAAAAGAGAAAGGCGAACCATTAGTCACTGGAATCTCATTGGAAACCCTACACACCATAAGCCAAATGCGAGTTAATTTCATCGCAGCGAGTGCTTACATATATATATATATATATATATATATATATATTATATATAAATATATATATATAATAATATATAATATATATATAATTATATAAATGTATAAATAAATAAAATATGTTAAATATATATATATATATATATATACTATAATATATATATATATAATAAATATATATATATATATATATATATATTATATATATAATATATATTAATATAATATATATATATTATATATATATATAATATATATATAATATATATATATATCATATTAATATATATAATATATTATATTATTATTATATA
>JABUQX010017154.1:10000-51684 GCA_015478945.1 Trachelipus rathkii | reverse complement strand
AAATACACTCCCACAAAAGATGCAAATTTCAATTTCTAGATTGAGATCTGGTCATCATCCAGGCCTCCAGGGAATCAGACGAAGGTCTCCGAACATTTTCAAGATACTAACCTGTCTCTCTGATCGAATAGGGTCTTCGAATAATGACATGGACCCTAAATAAGGGGGAGTTCAGGAGGCTACAGGCAGGCAATAAATTTAAAATATAATAATATAATATATAATTATTAATTAATTTTATTTATTTTATTTTTTTTTATAATTTTAAAATATTATTAATATTTTTATATATATATAATACATAATATATATATTATAATATATATTACTTATTATATATTATATATATATATTTATACATATATATAGGTATACATATTTCAGAAATTAAAAAAAAAACATTGAAGATTAGTGCATATCTATTCGGTAAATGTTACAAATAGTGTAATCTTAATAGAAACCATTGCATGCCAACACGAAACATTATGGACTTCGGGGTGCTCTACTTCCGTACACCAAATCCATATCGTGAAGTTTCTTATTATTATTATATATATATATATATATATAAATATATATATATATATATAATATATATAAATATTATATATATATATATATATATATATATATATAATATATTATATATATATATATATATAATATATATATAGGTTGGGGATGGTTTAAATCATATTGGTCTTTTAAACCATTGGGTTTTAAAACCAAGGTTACACTAACATAAAAAAAACCAATAGTTAAACCATAAAAAAAACCATGCAACAAGAATATTTGAAAAATCATAATTTATTAATGTTTTCTTTAGCATGTTGCTGATATGGTTTTCTCAATTTTTCAATCGAAGAGTAAACTGAAAGGCAATAAATTTCTGCACGATTTTATATTTGAGAATAAAATATATATATATATATATCATATAAATTAATATATATATATATATATATTTATAATATTATATTATATATATATATATATATAATAATATATTATATATATATATATATATATATATTGGAAATTTAACCATGTTTTAAACATGATTCTGTATTCGAAGTTTGGGGGAATTCATTTTCTACCATCGATGCCACATTTTTAAAGGTTTATAATAAAACTCATGTTGGGATTGTGTGGCCACAGCATCAACTAAAGCAATGACTGTTAAACTAAGTGATGCTTTATATTGGAAAAATATGAACATGGGACTGGAACAGCTTAATCCCACCACATCAGCATAGACAAGATAGCAAAAGTAAAAAGGGAGTATTTGTCGGTCCTATAATAAACTTCACACTTTTATCATATATTTTAACTCAAAGTTATCCAGAGCGCGACTGATACTTCCAGAGGAATGAGTTATCAAAGCCAAACTAGAATTATATTGGATCAAATGGAGTATATCGTGTAAGTTGTTTGCCCAATTATCTTGTATATAACTTTACCCTGTGAGATCAGAATAATAAATTTTATTTTGTGCCAAAATTATTTATCCATCTACACAAATTTTATCATAAAATTATTCCTATATTTAACTCAAATACACTCTATTAGTTACAGTGATCCTATTCATTCTTAGGTGACAAGATCTCTCAAAGAACAAAAAATTCAGAAAACACCTGACGCAGAAGCGTACATCACGACACACTCACAACTACACACAGAGATCAGATAAAAAAATGAAATTACTAAAAACCAAATTGCACCACTCACCACACAAACACTCTCATTCACAAAAAATATAACGCTAAATGACCTACGATAAGGAGACACAACTGTATTTTCAACTTCGACATTGTTCTCAGCAACATTAAGAAATAGGTCTGAGGGAACAGCTAATAGCAGGGAAACATTACGCTCTCTCTCTCGCTAAAAAATTCTTAATACTAATTCTTCAGATTTGTATAATCCTTTTTGAAAAATCTCTCATACTCTCTCTCAACATCTACACTCCGCCTCTTCTCTCTCTCTCTCTCTCTCTCTCTCTCTCTCTCTCGCCAAATATATACTATATAGACTTAATATACATAAAATTATATATAACAACTTAATTCAAGTGTAGGAAAAAAAACATTTCACAAAATAATAATAGTAATATATATCCACTTATTAACATATACCATGCATATACTAACTACATACACACATAAACACAACACATACAAACACACACACACACACACCCAACACAAACTATATATATATCATAATATATATACCACCAAATACATATACTATTAAATACCTATATAGTTACAAATACGACCCAACCTCTAAATAACAAGAAATAAAGCTAACTCTATAACAAATAAACATCCCACACGCGATAACTATAATACCCCATATCACTACCCTACCCATAAACAATAATATCAACCAACACCACAAAGACAACATTCACCACTCATATACAGAACCTAATACCAACTATTACACAATCAGACACACATTCACAAACTATACCGAACCTCAAACATGATATGGTAGAGTGTAATAAGCCTTATATAATAATATATATATTAATAATTACTATACATATAGTATTCAAATATAAAGGATAAAATAGAAAAGAAATAGATTATTAATTTAATTTGACATAGAACTTTTCTTTATGCGTTTTTTTTTTTTTTTTTTTTTTTTTATTTTTTTTTTTGAAAATATTATATAAATAAGTAACCTTTTCTGTGATGAGTTTATTTATTATAAATACTCCTCTTATATTATGTTACTTTTGGTATTATTGTAGAAACTCTCAATAATTAACAAATAATAATAATTTTCCCGCAATTCTTTTGAATACCTTTTGTTGATACAGTTATCAAAACATTTGAAAATTTACAATGATTTTAGAAATAAATTTATTAAGGAATTTACGAAAACAACTAGTTTCAATGGCACAGTGCCGACTTTTCTTTCATTAATCCCAGTTTCTCCCACCTATTGTATTATTTAGGTCACTCTCATTATAAATCCATATAAACCATTTAATAAAAACGTTACATTTAAAAACCTTTCAAAACCGTTATTTCGAATCTCCTGTCCCGGAAAGAAAAACACATTGAGTTTATATTGTTTATTTAAAACAAAAACCACATGGTTTTTCTGAATAATAAAACCATACGGTCTTTTGTATCCACCAGCCACTACTAGTATAAGATATATAATGTATATGTAGACATATAATTTATAGTATTTATAATTATAATCTGTATAACAGAAATATAGAAAATACTAAAAATTAATTTATATTATATTATATAAAAACAAAATGGTTTATCCATTACTCTTATTTAACCTGTAAAATACTACTTAAAAAATAAACTAATCTAATATCTCTCTCATTGAAAAGATGTATTCTCTTATATTAAATAAGTTAGTATGAATATAATGATAGTAGTATCAAGATATATGAATAATATAACAAATTATGTTTATCATATACTCATTAATTTAATCTGATTTCGCCTCAAAATAAGTTGAAGAATTTTCTATATATATAAATACTATATATAATATAGAATATTATATGTAATATTAAATATATATATAATATATATGATATATGTATAAATATATTTATATATAAATTTATATATATGATATAATATATAATATTAGGTATAACTATATTATAATATATTAAAGCGTATTACGGACACTCTGTTGTTGCCATTCCATAAAGAACCGGTTTTTTTACTATTCCTCAAAGATTTCCATTTAACTTTCAAATTTATGGACTTCGGAAGCAAACATGAAAATGGATTTAGAAATAATACTCGCCAATATCAAGCAACTATGTAATTTTAAAAAAAATCTGTATTTGTTTTTGCGTGTCAAGTTGTGTTCACTTATACATGTATGTTTTAAGAATGATACACATTGTTTAATTTTACTTCTTGAATTTTTCACTTAAAAGCTTGGCAAAGTATATATATATATATATATATATATACTTATATACTTAATATATTAATATATTCGTATATAAAACTGAATATAATATATATAATCACTATAATTAGTCTATAAATAGTATATAATTAATAATATATATATATATATATGACATTACCATACATATATATATAATTATCATATAATTATAATATATTTTATATAATATAATAAGCTATTATTATAATGATATATAATATATCATAGTAATATTTAATATACTATATATGATACTTAGCGATAGTGTTATTATAGTATATTATATTATATATATATATGTATATCTGAAGTGATTATATAGTTTGTAATTAACTGGGTCGAGTATAGTAAGATTTATACCTGAGATAGTCATATAAATATAGTATATATTTAATAAATTATATATATATAGTATAATATATATATATATATATATAATAATACTTAATATAATAATATATAGTATATATAATATTGGTAATAATGTATAATATAATATATAATAATATATATCATTATATATAGATGGTATATGCATACAGTATATATTAATATATATATAATATTAGTATTAATTATAATAATAGTAGTCTAAATATATATATATATATATATAATATAGATATATATGTATATATATATAAGATGGGCTATGATACAGATATATATTATATATATATATATATATATATATATATAATATGTATATATAATATATATATAATATATAATATATAAATATTATATATATTATATATATATATAAATATATATATATATATTATATCATATATATATATATATATAAGATATATATATATATATATATATATATAATATAGTATATATATATGTATATATAATATATTATAATATATCATATAGATACTATAATATATGAGTATAGGAAATTATAGTATATAGTAATAATATAATTATATATTATATATATATTTATATAATATATTATAGAATATATCATATATAATATATATATATAATAATATATTATATATACTTATATATATATATTATATGCATAGTATATACATATATTAATATATATATAATATTTGTTATATATATATATTATATATATATATATTATATAGTATATATAAATATATACTAATATAATTACATAATTCATATATATATAGTATTACTATTATATATATTATAGATTATATATAGTATATATATATATTATAAATAATATAGTATAAAGTAATAATATATAATATATATTATTATATAAATATATATATATAATATATTTAAATATATTTAGTTATTTTTATAGTATATATTATATATACTATATATATATATACAGATATACTATCAAGTTTGATGAAGTAATTTATATATAATTTTCAAATAAATTTGTAAGATTTATTATAATATATATGATAATGTAGCAGATATATAATATAAGTATATATAATATATATATATATATAATATAATATATATCATCATTATTGCGGTGCATATACTTAATATATATATATTATATAATATATATATATATATAAATATACTAATAATATATATATTATACTATATAATAGTTATACTATATTATTATTAATTATATATATATACGGTATATAGGCATATATATATAGATATAATCATAATAGGGACTATAATTAAATGATATATATATATAATATAGTATATATTATATATATAATGTATATATATTATATATATATAATATAACTATATATATATTGATAGTATAAATAATATATATATACTATATTATATTTATATATATATATTATATATGGGCTTATGTGCATGTATATATATATAATATAGAATATATATATTACCTATATATAATATATATAAATAGTAGTGATATAATATATATATATAATATATAATATAAGTATATGTACTAATAATATAAGATAGATAGATATACACATAGCATAACGTAGTATGGGCCATATGCTGCAGATATATTAATTATAAATATAATATAATATATAATATATGATAATATTTATAATATATGATAATATATTATATAAACTACAGTTTTAGAGATATTAAGTATATATAGTATATATATATATAATGAATATACTATATATAAAGTATATGTATATATACTAGAAATATATTAAGTATATATATGTTATATATTTATAAGAATTATAGGATATTAACATATATATATATATGTATATATTATAGTATTTATACTATATATATTATATATATATATATATATATAGATATTATATATATTAAAGTTTGAAAATGAAGATTTTTTATATTCAAGGAATGTAGATCTTGCCAACTGTATTTACCATAGAATTCTAGATATTTACTTTTTACATATTTTATTATTTAATTTAAATTTTACACGATTTTAATATTTGAGAATTGTTTTTAATTTAATTTTACGTGATTTTAATATTTTAATTTTTATGTAGAAATGCACTTTTTTCGAATTTTGTCGTTTTAAACTACTATATTTTTATTTTGCTAAAACAAAATACCATTCCATAATTGAGACCTAAAACAATAATGTTTTTTTTTCATTTCAAACAAACTACAAACCAAAAAAAAAACGAACTATAAAAATTTGTTATATTTATTTAAATCCCCTTTATTATTATTATATTATTATTTCATTATTAAATCAATTATATTTATATAATTGATATAATTATTAGCTATAATTATTCATTCATGTATTTATTATTATTATTATTATTATATTATTCATTATTTTATTATTATTATTATTTATCATGTCTTTTATATACTATAGATATTCTATATATCTATTTTGTGATTTATTATTATTATTATTATTATTATTATTATTATTATTATTATTATTATTATTATTATTATTATTATTATTATTATTATTATTATTATTATTATTATTATTATTATATATATTATTGAACTTATTATTATTATTAATTATTATTATCTATTAATTTATTATTATTCGCTCACTTAAATTAATGATCAGTTTTCAATTGATTTAAAAATAATGTTTTTTTCATTAAAAACAAAAACAAAAAAAAACGAATATAAATTAATTTTTAAGTCCAATCCCCCTTTTTTTTTTTTTTTTTTATTCTTCTAAATTATTCTCACTTTACAACTGTGGACATTTACTATCTAGTTTATTTACAGTAAATCAGCTTTTGAAGAATATTATTATCCGAAAAGGGTTGTTTAAGTCAGCCATCTCTCTAGTTTTCATTGCCAGTTTGTTCCGATTTGTTGCTAGTTTAATTTCAGTAACTGACTAAAGAATACCTTTAAAAAAACTTATATACCTATGGCGAATACCGTCTTTCATTTTTTCCAAACTAAATACAAAAAGATTTTTATTTTTTTATTTTTATTTTTTTATATCCTATTGTATGTATCTCTGTCTTTTCTTTCTTATATGTCCTTTATCATTTATTGTCCTATTTATTTTGGGCATATGTTATTTACAAGATATTCTCATGTTCCTCACGAAATAACTTAATACAACTAATCTCTTTGTAAGTTAAATATCTATAAGGTCTTGCTGTTTTTTTTTTTTTTCTCGTAGTAGTATGTATGTGTATATATGTAAAAGATGTATGCATGATATACAGGGTAAAGCTCGGAAGCTGGAAACTAATTATCAAGGAAGGCAACCGTTTCCCTTTAATAATTATGGACAAAGAAGAAAAGTTGGTTTCAGCGCATGGTTACACATTTTTCGGCAGCTCAAACCACTACCAGTACTATATCAAATTGTAATTAAAGATCTCTACATGATAATTAACAATATATTTCTGTGTTTAGAATTTATTAAAAACGATGTCATGAGGAAATAATCTAAGCTTTTTTTTTTTTACAAATTTTTTTCCATCCTCGATGTGAGAAACTAATTTTAATCTTCAATGGAAAAATTCTCGGTGAGCAGAATGGATAATGACAAGTCGAATCAGAAGAAAAAAGAATTGCTCAATTTGAATTCAAATGATTTTGCCGCTTGACGTGTCGAGCTAGCGTGCATATACTGTCAGGCTACAAATAATGTTTAAAGTTAACAATTACGTGTTCAACTCTCCTAGAACCACAAGTTTACAATTTTGGACTTACGTCAATATAAGAGCTGACATAACATATCGTTTAGATAAGTCATTATAGCATAACATTGGTGAGTAACATATAGAGAAACTTTTTATCATGGGAGATGCCGAATGGGACCCCCTTTGATCGTGAAAATAATACAGTAGACTTGTTTTGCATGTGTATTTTTTTCTTGATAATGACCAATGTACCTTTATCTAGATAAATAATCAGTAGGTTTGTTATTGATTTTATTGGAATTAACAAAATTTGGGTGTGCTGGAGGCACTTAGCCCCATCTATAGTGTAGGGGGTCATATCCCACCTGAACGTCTACTCCTACTAGTTATATACCAACTATACATGCTAACCAAATGAATATTAAGATTCAAATAATAAGCTTAGATTTCAATTTTTACATACCTTAACTTAGGAAGAAGACACGGACAGTTATGTTCACTGCCGCTCTGGCTCTTCAGCCCCCTTGTGATTCCTTCTCAGGCATTCGGGCCTCCATTAATTTTAAATAAATTATAATGTTCTTACTCTTTGAGTGATGACCACTCTCGAGACAAGCTTTTATTTTTATTTTTTTTTGTCTACGTTTCTAGCTTCCCACGCTCATATACGCTATGACTCGGTTGCGGTTCGTAGGTCCGCCTCCGCATTCGCACTATCCGCAGCTCTGACAGAAGCATTAAATACTGAGCTCAAGACAGATAAGGAAGGTTGAAAATAATATTTTGATACTCTGCGAATAAAAGCCCGCGTAAAATATCCCAATTGATAATTTCCACTCATGTGACCTTTTAAAACGCCTCATATAGATGGGAAACTAACGCATTACCTCCATTAGAGCCTCGATAACTAGCTTGAGCGAAGGCCTCTGAATCGTCGCAGCTATAAGAAAACATATTCTAAACACTTGAATATTATATATATATATATATATATATATATTATATATATATATAGTAATATATATTAGATATATAATATTATATATATAGTATATATATAATAATATATATATAGTTAATATAATTATATATTTAAGCTGCTTATAAAAAAAAATAAAACTATATAATATAGTGCAGAAAAGTTTAAATCGCAGACGCATTAATTTTCCGTGTATTGAGAAATAATAGTCAGCGTCTTGTGATTGTCATCAGTATAGTATCTTAAAAACTATTAATGTCTACAGTAAACAACGGTAATACATTTCTGGGGAATCTGGTTCCATTTAGTTCCTGGAAATGTAAAAAAAAATAAAGATAAAAAAAAAAAAAAAAAATAAAAAAATCTCAGAAAATCAAAAAAAATCACAGCCGAAAAAAGAATAACATTTTTTGGAATCCTGGTAAAATCTTAATATAGAGAATATCTTAAAAAAAATAAAAAATAAAAAAAAATTATTGTTAAAATTTAGTAATAATTAAATCATGACTCAATGAAAATTATCTTAATTTCTTTATGATTCAGAGCCTACTGTTAGAGACCTCTTTATTGGTTACTCGTTGAATAATAATTAGACTTCATATTTAACACTTTAAGCTTTTTTTTTTTTGTTTTACTAAAGATACCCGAAGGGATATACCGCACGATGGCAGGATCAGGGGTCTGCCGCCTTCAGGGAGACTACGGGTAGGATTATTTCTCCCCCTCCGCGGTAGGTTCCGGACCCCGCTCGTTTGGTATTTGCGAGTGTGTCGCGGGGGTTCCTCCACCCCCTCACCTAGGGGTATGACAAACAATTCCCCCCTTATGATTCCCCGTCCGGCTTTCGAGCCCCCCCTCTAGTGCGCTTTCTCTTATAAAGCAATTTAATAGATAAGTCTATTTTATATATTAAACGTAAGAAACCAATAATATACATCGTTATCTTATGTCTCCTTCTAATCTATTACTATAATTTATTAACAATAATTTTTTTTATTTTTTATATCTTTTTTTTTACATTATTCCTATGTGATAATCTTTTGCAAATTATCCTCTCAAAAATATTGTACTTTTCATCTAATGAAAGATTATCTATATCGTTAGATATTTATTTGATAAGATACATAATAAAATATATATTTACATAAAATTTTTTCAGTATTTCTTCAAATTCAAATTTATTTAAATAAATTATAAATTATTAATTTAAAAATGAGAATAATTGAATACAATATAAATAATTATTTAATTTTTAAATATTTATTATTAGTATATTTATATTTTATTGTATATTGAGATTAATAAGTTTATAGGAATAAAGAGTGTTTATAGTTTTATCTATTATATATTGATGATTTATATAGCTATTAGTATACTCGACTATTATTACTATACAATATATATGTTATAAAAATTCATAGAGTTGATATATAATATAATATCGATACAAAGTTAATTTACTAATATAATTTAGACTATTATATACTGATATAGTATTATATAATAAATATAGTATATATAATAATATTAATAAAATTATAATAATAGTATAATAACACTATTTTCTCATTTATAATAATATATAGTTATTATTAATTATACCTCAAGATGATTAATATCATATCTTTATAATTATATATATATATATATAATATGATATAATCATAATCCTAAAAAGGTAGTCTCCAAGACTGGGGAAATATGATCTAATATGATATAATATATAATTACTATGTACGAGTATACTATTAATATATAGTTTAAAGTATAAGTTATACGTTTAGAAATTATATATAGTATACATAAAATAATTAATATAGTATATTATATATTTTTTTTGTTTTTTACATTTCAAGGAACTACAAATATGGAACTGAGCATTCTCGAGCAATGTATTCCGGTTATTTACAGTAACAAGCATTAATAGATTTTTAAGATACATATAACGGACAATCCAAACGCTAGACCTTAGGAAGGTGAATATAAAGTTATAATTATTTTTTTCAACAGTAGGTATATTGATGTAAATGGAGTTGAATCTCTGGAGAATATATTTATATAGAACTTGTTAATCTAAATAAAATTTCTTGAAAGAAGTCTATAGATTTTCTATCTTTATTTATTAAGATAGAGCTTCTACCACAATATTAATTATTAATATTAGTATTACTAGTATTATGCATTAATTATTATAATATAATATATCATTATATAATATAACTTAATGAAAATAATAATGTTTACATTACGTTATATATAGCATATTTATTATTATAATAACACTAGAATCTTATAATTTAATAGCATCTAATGTTACAATTCTGATCAGATAGAACACGAGAATACTTCATAGGTCGTAAATTACTTAAAACAAAAAGCATATTAATGAAATTCTTTAAATTCTTTATTGATAAATAAGTTTTCAAAAAATAAATTTCTTTAATATATCCATTAAGGCACGTGTTCAGGTATGTCGAACAAGTATTGATAAAAGAAGACATCGAGACGTGCAGTGAAAGGTGATCGTGTATATGAGAAAGAGCACTTAAATGTAATGAGAAACTAAACGAATAGTGAATTACAGCAGTCGGTCTTTGTGTCATTATGCGAATAGGAAGTTAATAGTAAGTTTGTACGCGAATGAAATATAAGTCAGGCTTAATCTGTTTGGGAATCGACCTTCTGGAGATAACCGAAGGAAAAAGTGGATTGAGGTTTATCAAAATAATAATTAAAGAATAAAGTAGTAGTTGCAGGAAGAAGAAAGAAATGCTCTAATTGCGGTGATGCGCAGGGTATCTTATTGGGGCTTAACTATTATTGTGTAAATCTGAGCCCAAAGAGATGAACCCTCATCATGATCAGATGACTCCAGCCTGAAGGGCTCATATTAACAACTTCGCAAAGTGCTTAGATCGATAGCAACCCCTAGGGGTGTTCTTTTTTTCAATGCTACGTAACCCTCCTACTTAAGCTCACGAGTTATAGAATCGGATGGCTTTTCGTTGTCGACAATCATCACTTTGTTCTTTGTTAATACTGACAACACACACAAAACACCTGACACAGCAACAAAACCTATTATTTGCTAAATATACTATAATTACTCCTATATAAATTCTAGAATAATCCCAGACTCTAAAATAACAATAATAACTTCAGAAGTCTAGCAAGTTAATCACCTCCGATAATACTACATACTATTAAACAACTCCCAGATAATAACAATAGTTTCAATATTGCTACATACATATATACTCTAGCCTATCATAAATATATATATATAATATAATATATATAGTATATTATATATATAAGCTAATAGTATATATTATTAGGAAGTACTGTCATCACAAGTAGGGTATTACTATCTGTTATATTACCACTGTCACCACTGTAGTATCTTAATGCACTCTTACCAGATTGCTGCTTTCGCATCCATAACACCTTCTCCTTTTTGAGCGACTAGCCTCGTAGACTCACCTTTCATCACTATACTTACTATTCATTCTGCTAGAATTCGCAAACTTTGACATGGACTTGCACTGATATGCTCAATCTCAGCATGACTCATAACTGATTAAATCTAACAACTTTTTAACTGCACCCCTTTCAAAACCACTGGGCATGTCGGCTTTTAATTAACGTTTCTGGTATCTCTGATTTGCATATTGAAAATAAAATAAAAATATGATATAAAAACAATATACATATTTATTACTGCGAACATACTATTAAATGCTCATACCTCCTTCACTAAATATGTCTATTCACCCCCTCCCCCCCAAAAAAAAGAAAAGAAGAAAAAAAAGAAGACTAAACACAGAAAAAGAAGCTACTGATATTGAAGAATCAAGATTAAATTGAATTGCAAACTAAATAATTTGCACTTTCTTTACCTGCAAAATTGCAATTTTCTTCGAAAATGCTTCGCAGAACTCTTGGCTCTCTAGTAACGTTTCACGAAATTCGCTGAACAGTGAATTTGTTTCAACCTCTTTCCACTTAATAAAAAGCAGTTTTCTTTATTATCTCTATAATAATAATAATAAAATATTACAGTAAAGAAAAGCTCATAATTAAAATTTTATTATCCGAATACTGTAGTAACTAGAAATAGTTATGTAATATTGTATAAATAATATAATAATTATAAATTCAATAATACATACTAAGATATAAATTAATACATAATCAACTAATAAAAAATTGAGGTTTCAGCTGTAGCATACTTGTTCATTTACAATAATCATGGATGACAAAAGCAGCAGAGCCAAACCCCAGCAGAGACAGGCACTGGAATCGACTTACAGTACCCACTCGCTCTACAAAGAAAAAAGCTTACTGCGATGTAGAATTTGAAAAACTTCGAACCTAAAAATTTTAGACAACGCAAACACACATTATATTCACAAGTCATAATGAATAAAAAACAGGATTGATTCTGAAGACTTTAACGACAAACACCGCGACGGACCGCTCACTGTGGCATGTCGTCAATGTAGGGTTCATCTCCTGGGCCAAGCTCACAACCATACCCCCTCACAAAACTCCGCCATTCACTCCTATTACGCACTTCTTTTCTCACCTCTGCCAAACACACATTCCTTTCCTTCAGACACAAAGATCTACTTTTTCTTCGGTCTAGCAGTTGCTCGATACCCAACACACTCACCATTATACATCTGTTTAAACAACCTACCATCATCCATCCGTTCTATTTGACCAAACCATCTTAATGCACTCATTTATTCTCTCATTTACGACTTTCTTCACGCTACACAACTTCCTAACACCATCATTCCTCATTTTATCAATTCTTCTCGACCTAACACGCCTCTAAGATTATCCTTCTGAACAGATTGCACCTTAGATCTATACCTCTTATTCCACACCACAATTTCACTACAATACACTAACACTGGTAACAACATACCCTCATGCAATACTCACACAAAATGCTTGCCTCTGAATTTCCTAAAGTTCCATACAATCGTAAGACGACAAAAAACCCATCCAAACATAGTCTTATTACGCACATACACAAAAATATCCAATTCTGAAACACCAAAAATCACACACACACACACACAATTCCTCAATAACAACGATCAAATATCCACTTACCAATCAATAGAAATACAAGTAAATAAAAAAAACACAAACTAAATAACTATTATATCCCTAACAACATCTCAACATTGCCCACGACATTATGTCCCAGACCTATCCCCCATTAACACAATATAATAATCTGATAATTGCAGGGAACTCAATGCACATCACCCAGCATGGCTTAACACCTCAACCCCACCACCTCCACACACACCAAGAGGTGACACACTTATAAACAAATTACATTCATTCAGTATCCTCAACAACAGAAACCAACCAATTCGAAGACCTCTGCAACATAACCAGAACTCCACATCCCCTGATATTTCCTGATGTTTCCCCAAAATTCAAGTTACAACAACAAGGCAGACGTTTCATGCCCTCCCCTCCCAATACCAATCACAATTCAACATAAACACCCTACACACACCTCAAAAAAAAAAAAAAAAAAAGAAAAAAAAAACATATATCAACTACAAGAAAACAAACTGGCAAGTTTTTACCGACCACATAGAATTAGATCTAGAATCCTTCCAAATAGCTGAATTTTCCTCTCGCAACAAAACAGAACACTTTAATAAATTAATTATTCTAAAAGCATCTAAACAATTCGTCTCTAACTTCTCACCTGAAATAGACACCATAACAAAACAAACAAATTCCCTCAGACAAAAAAAAAACAAACAAACAAACAACCGAATCAATCAAGACCAACTAAACCAAATCACAGACCTCAACAATAGAATAAATAATGTAATCAGCTTAAACAATAATAATTGTGAACAATACACCCAAACACTAAACCATTGTCTAGTCTAGACCAACACATCAAAAATATTTCGCACAATAAAAAAAAATCCGTACTTAACATAATCAACCCCCTCCAACCCACAAACAAGAACAAAACAATAAAATCCCCAGCCCAAAAACCCAATGCAATATTATTATGTGATACTATTCAAAATTCAACCCTAAATCCACTATTTCCACCAATTGACATACAATTAAAAGACTTAAAAAGTTAAAAATCAACCAAGAAGACACTCCATTCAATCCCCTAGAAATACTAAACACCTTTAAAAACCTTCAAAACTCACACGGACCAAATATCCAATATTCATATATATTCAATATCCAATAGACCTAAATCATTGCTCTCTACCATATCCAAAGTATTAGAAAAATTAATCCTAAAGAGAATATCTTCCTTCATCCCGTTATCTAAATCACAACATGGATTTAGACTACAAGATTACACCACCACTGTCCTAACCGAACAACACTGGTCAGAACCAAACTCTTCCCCCTTCTCGCAGTCTCCTGGTAGCAATTAACATTAACAAGGCACTCCATACAGTCCCTGTCATATTTTAACAGAAAAAGTACTAAACACATATAACCATCAAACTGATTTGGAAGATTTGCATCCTCTTATAAAAATGAATAGCTAGTGGATGATCTAACAATCACAGTCCAAAAACTCTTTTATAAGAACTAGAACAGTGGCTAACAACAAACAGAAAGTTTCCATCACCTCAAAAATGGAGTTACATTACTTACCCCAGAGAGAAGGAAATATCCGGCAGTTTGCTGTCTATCAAACAGACTAAATCTTCCAAACAAAACAACCCACCAACAAATAAACAGTCAGTCCCATTATTAACACACATTATTATTATTACTTCTAGAGCCAAGAACAAATTAAATGCGATGAAAGCATTAATGGGAATAAACTTTGATACGAAGTTAGACCTTGACAAATAGTCAATAAACAATATTCCGCTCCATTTAAACTACTTATCACCAGCCTGGAGCACACAATATCACAATCCAATATTCAGAAATAGAAACTGTGAAAAATAAAGCCTTCATTATAATAACAGGCTGCCATCCCATAAAAGAAAATCCTATAAAAGCACGTCTTGACATGACTAAATTTTAGAAAGTAAATCAATTTCAATAGATTATCCTGCATCAAACATTGTAACCCCCTGCAAGCTAGAAGGTACAAACTCACACCAGAAGCACTATACTATTCTGGTGCAACACGCTCCTCTCCTCCTCTCTCACTTCCTCCATATAGTTATCTTCATTATTAAACACATTCCATATGTTTTCTCAGTTAACCCATAGAAATCTCCCTGCATATCCAACAATAACTCCATATACTTTTCCAAGCACATAAACCCCTGAAATATCCTGTTATGAGAATAAAACAAAGTCTGATTGGACAAACCTGAGTACGTTGTCCAGCTCACCTCTGGGAAAATCTTTCACTTCACAAAACACATCTAAAATTCCTAATAGACCTCCCCCATTACCAAAGATCCTCCGAACAACGTGAAGACACAAACATCTCTTACTAGAATGCACTGGCTTAACGAACGATAGACACAACTATGATAAATAATTTAACAGATCTCTGGCCCACTACTAGTAAAGGTGGTGAAATTCGAGATCGCCCCCACTTTTAGGAGGATGTAGAGGAGGCAAATAAGAAGTGGTTATCAGTGATATGAATCCGGCAGTCTTTGATTCGAACGAACTGAATCCGTGTGTGGAAATAGTCTGAACCCGAACTTACAGAACTAGGATCTTGGATTCTGAATCCATGTGTGTGAAAAATTTAACTAACCGAATCCATGTAAAAGCTTGGAATCCGGAATCCGAACTGAATCCGGATTCGATCCTTCCAATGATTTTACAAAATTAAATACAACCAACCAAAATATGACATATTTCTTTTCAAATATTTATGGGATATATAAAAAAAATTGTTTTTTTATTTTTAATTTTTTTTACTGCCTGATATACAGTACATATTTATTTCCATGTTAATTAAATAATTTCTATTAATATTATTAATCACAATGGTATATATTTTATATATATATATATATATATATATATATATATATATATATATATATATATATATATATATATATATATATATATATATATATATATATATATATATGTCGTCATGCAGGGCCCCTAGAAGTGTTTATTTCTTGCGATGCAGAGAGTTTTGGAGTACAGCCCTACATCATATGGTTTCATTTCCTACGTACTAAAGGGAAGGAATGTCAGTTTGTGTAATTTTTCTATACTCTTTTAACGTTTAGTTAAAATTGGTAGTATCGTTAATTCGCTATACTAGATCGAAGACTTCTTAATTAGGCCTCGCCTACTTTTGCATAATATATATATATAGAGCAGCAGTATATATATATATAGTATATATATATATATATATATATATATATATATATATATATATATATATATATATATATATATATATATATAGGCCAAAGCCTTCAGAAGAGCCACAATCATATATATCTCAAAAAACTATAATAGCTATACAGGAAAAGGAATACATTGTTGGAATCCTGGTAAAATTTTAAATAGAAATGTAAAAAAATCATATCTAAAAACTAATAGTTGCTAGGAAAGGAATACATTTATAAATCCTTAAAATTTTAAGGGGAAAATGTAAAAATAAAAATAAAATAAATTGGAGATTTAGTAGAAAAAAATCGAGTAAAAGACACTATATATATATATATATATATATATATATATATATATATATATATATATATATATATATATATATATATATATAATATTTGTAAAGGTATTACACGGCAATGTAGCGGGCTCCCGACGGGGAACACAGAGGGGACGTTTTCCATACCCTAGGGTTCCGGAGACCCTCCCCAGAGGGGGAAAGAACTCACCCCAGTTCCCCCGAAGGCTGAGAGATCCAACTCCTACCACGGTGCGAAATACTTGGGGCACCTCTGTAGTTAAAAATTAACTATACTAGAACATTTATCAACATCGTATAAAAGGTCTTAAATATGCTTCTCCTCATTACTATAATTATTAACAATAATTTTTTTGCTTACATTTTCCTAAACTAAAATTCTACTTCAGATTCCAAAATTACTTTTTCTTTTCCCTGTAGCTGTATGGTGGTTTTTTAGATAGGACTTTTTTCTTAACTAAAATTTTAAAAGGATTCCAAAAATGTTTCTTTTCCCGGTAGCTGTTGTAGTTTTTTTAGATATGGATTGTGGCTCTTCTAGGGGCTGACCGATGTATATATATATATATATATATATATAGTAGAGTATTAGAGAGAGAGCATATATATATATATATATATATATATGAGATATGTATATATGTTATATATATATATATATATATATATATATACAACACAAGTAAAGAGCATTTCCATGTTTATGAGCACTTGCAATGAATGATAAGCATTAGTAAGTCTCATTTCCATTGAAGGGAGATACCGTCAGCAGGAAAAAGCGCTTTCATTGCATTCAGCGGCATGTAAGTCGTCATTCATCATATGATATTGATCGCGAAGTACTCTGCGATGTTAGAGCCATTTGTAAATGCACTCCAATTCAAAACCTTGAATATCGTCAAAACCTGCAGCATTCAACACATTGTGGAAATGGTTAGGACCCATCGGAAAGATGAAGAAAGGGCCGAGCCGCAAGTGGGCCCACCGTAAAGAGCAAACAAACGAAATAAAATAAATGAAATATGAAAAATACATAACTTACAATAATATATATATATATATATATATATATATATATATATATATATATATAGGTATATATATATATATATATATATATATATATATATATGGATATATTATATATATATATATATATATATATATATATATATATATATATATATATATATATATATATAAGTAAAAAGATGCATCTCGCCTGACTATACAAGCCCTGAAAATTTAATGTTGATCGGACAAGTGAAAAAAACCAATATCACTCCTTAAACATTTGAATTTTTGAAAAAGTGAAAAATTATATATTTTTTTCTCGTACTCATCCGATCAACATCAAATTTTCAGGGCTTGTAAAGAACATTTTTTGGTATACCAAAAAGAAATTTTTAATTTGGTAATTGTTCAAATTTTTTTTTTTTTTGAAAATTTGTTCCAAGAACAAATCCAAAACTATTGCATATTAAACAAAGAAATTATCTAAGTAAAAAATGTGCTTCTCCCCGACTACATATGCCCTGAAAATTTCATCCACTTCGCCTTAAGAACAGGAAAAATTATCGCAATTTTCATTTCAAAATCCAAAGAGGGTTTGGAAATTGGACAACGCTGAGCACAAAACTAACTAATCCTCTTTGACTATTGTAGGTAATGGACTTATCTATGCATATTTCAAGTTTGAAGTAATTTCGAAAAAAATTCTGGAAGTTGATACGATAAATGTCAAAACATGGGTTTTAAAAAATTCTGAAAGAATGACTACAGTCATAGAAAAACACCTGAAAACAACGTTTAGGCAAACAGCTACAGTTTGTTTATAGGGTCAAAATCGGCTGAAAATTCCGAATTTTATGTCCATTTTCAGGGGGGTGAAAATTGGTGCCCTTAAGAAATAGTTGCACCTCCCTTTGAAGAAAATTTGTGGGTTTTATAACATAACAGAGAACAGTGCCGAAAACTAAAAACTAATAATTAAGGTATTAGATAAAAACATTAAATTAGAAAATGCAGAGGTCAAGGCTATGATGGAGGAGTAAATATGCGAGGGAAATATTCCGTATATAGAAAATTGTTCCAAATGCAGAATACATTCATTGTACAGCTCATAATTTAAATTTAATTCTTAATGATTCTGTAAAAGATATAATGGCTCTTCAAAAAATTTTATGACAAACTGGAAAAAGTATATGTGTATTTCAGTTCTAGTACAGCTCGGTGGTAAGGAATTAACTGTTCAACAAATAACGAAAGCATCACAAAAACACTAAAAATTGTGTCCATCTAAGTGCTCATCCAATTATGAATCTTTATAAGCAGCAATAAAAAAAGAATTTCAAAAGTTTTTTCAGTTCTTATATAGAGTAATGTTTATTTCTAAAAAGTCATAGAAAGAGACGAAGCCCGAGGGTCTCAGAAAGCAGTTAGAAAATTTTGAGTTTATTCTCTGTCTTGTGTTTCAACAATATTGTTTCAAGCATGAATGTTGTGTGAAAAATATTGACAACTCCAAATGCAGATCTTCAGAGGAACTTACCTATTGGGACAAGCAAAATCAAACTTATGTGAGCTAAGACACAAATTTGAAGATGTAGTGAGAGATCATTGGAACATTGAAGCAAAAATTACTTCCAGACGTCAAATACAGATTAAAAAGTTTTTTTTGATGAGCTTTTTTGATAACGAAAGAATTGAAGACCCATTGAAAGCCTTTAGAATAAAGGTTTTCAATAAATATTTTGATATATTAAATGAACAGATAACTACTCGTTTCATTAGCATGAACAATGTTAATGAGTTATTTTCATTTCTTGCTCCTGCAGCAATAGCAGAGCTACGAAATGAAAAGTTGCAAGAAAAGGCTACAAAACTGGTAGAAAAATACGATTTAGATTTATTTTTCGGTTTATGAACAATTAATCACATTCAAAGCATTAATGACTACAGAAGTGAAAATGAAAAATATGGTAACTATTAAAGATTTAGCAAACTTTTTATTCGTAGGAAACAGCTGCTTAGCAAGTAGCTTACCAGACTTACCAGTAAGTTACCAGTAACATCGGCAACAGCTGAAAAGTCGTTTTCAAAGCTTAAGTTAATAAAAAACTTTAAAGAACAATATGACACAAACAAGGCTAAGTGCATTGGCTTTATTAAGCATTGAAAATGAAACATGTCGTACTCTTGATCTGAAAGAAGTGGTTAATAAATTTATGGCAATGAGCCAAAAACGTTTTGGTAAACTATAAAGCATTCATCCTTTCGAATATTTTGACAAGCCGAGAACAGATATTCACGAATTTTGCAAGTTGCTCCTTAATTATACTTCTACAGCATATATATATATATATATATAGTAGAGAAGAAAGCAGCATATATATATATATATATATATATATATATATATATATATATATATATATATATATATATAGAGAACAGCATACAAATTCAACAAATACTTACACTACCGGAAAAAACGGAATACATTGCTGGAATCCTGGCAAAATTTTACCGAGGAAACTGTAAAAAAAAAATCATATCTCGAAAACTACAAAAGCTACAGGGAAATGAAATACATTTTTGGAATCCTTGTAAAATTTTGGTTCGGAAAATGTAAAAAAAAAAAAAAAAAAAATTAAAACATAAAAATTAGCTATTTTTTGGGGGAGAGGTGTTGGGACATATATATATATATTATTTGTAAAGGTATTACATGGCAATTTAGGGGGCTCGAGCCGACGGGGGAACACACAGGGGGATTGCTTTCCATACTCCCAGGAAGGAGTGCTGAACCCCTGGCCACCCAATACCAAAGAGTGGTCCTGAGACCCGAGTGGGGAATTAGTCCACCCCCAGTTCCTCGGAAGGCCGAGACCCCGACTCCTGCTGCGCAGCACTCTTGGGGTATTCTTTAGTTAAAAAAAAGCAAAATTTAATAGAAAGTCTATTTATTTTAACAAGTAACCAATAAAAGGTCTCTAAATAGGCCCTCTAATCATATTACTATAATTATTAACAATAATTTTTTTATTTTTTTATTTTTTTACATTTTCCTATCCAAAATTTTACGAGGATTCCAAAAATGTATTCCTTTTCGCTGTAGCTATTGTAGTTTTTGAGATATAATTTTTTTTTTTTTTTTTTTTTACATTTTCCGCACTAAAATTGGACCAGCATTCCACCAATGTATTCCTTTCCTGGTAGCTGTTGTGTTTTTGAGTTACATGCATGTGTCTTTCGGGATGCTGACCATATATATATATATATATATATATATATATATATATATATATATATATATATATATATATATATATATATATGGCTGTATTCATTGATTAGATAAATAATTGCACATGTTACAAATAAAATAGTTTGATACACTTATTTTTAGGGGAGGGGGAAATTAGATATTTAAGTAAAAATAGTAATAATACATTTGGAAGCAGAATGTAAAAAGATGTTTTTGAGAATTTGATTAAATTTTTATACAAAAAAGTGAAAAGTCTTTAATACATGTTTTTTCCCTTTTAAAGAACATTTATACTCATTTTTACATACTCTTTCCAAAAATGTCATTACTTTTTTATGCAAATATCTACTTCTCTAATAAAAGGATTCATTAATCTGTATAAATAGCATATAAGTCACACACACACACAAACATATATATATATATATATATATATATATAGTAGAGTATATATATATATATATATATATATATATATATATATATATATATATATCTCTGTAAAGTTGGCACTTCCTTTATCTGAAAACCAATAGTCCTGCTCCGAGCGGACTACCAGAATAGGTGCAGACTAGCGGAGGTGCGGAGATCAGATAAGGCGGATTTACGTGTGATCAAAAAGTTTCCGCTTGGTCCGCACCTTTGAAAAATGAAAGTATATTTACTTATTAAGAATTTATTGGTTAGAATAAAGAAATATAATTTTTTATTTTAAGTTTATAACTAATTATACTTTTAGTCTGACTTAGTTTTTTAATAATACTTCCAAAACCAATCTCAACTTCCTTAATGGTACCATATATATATAAATAAGATTTAAATTGATTTTATAGACTGAATGGCTGTTACCCTCATCTATAACTCCTAATTAATTATACATTATTATAATAACTAGGCAATATCTAATAGATTCCTGTGTAAACTGAGTATATATAGCAAAGAAATATTATTATATATATATATATATATATATATATATATATATATATATATATATATATAGATATATATATATATATATATATATATATATATATATATATATGTATATATATATATATATACATATATATATATATATATATATATATATATAGCATATATATATATATATATATATATATATATATATATATATATATATATACATATATATATATATTAGATAAACCGATACCATGGTATCGGTATCGGCATGGTGGTATCGGCCGATTTTTGAGGTATCGGTATCGGGAATTTTGAGAGGTATCGGCATCGGTATCGGTAAAATTTTGCCGATACCCTTAACCGATACCACACATTTTGCGTCTTAATACATATATAAGTTACATATATATATAGTATATAGAGTATATAATATATATATATATATATATATATATATATATATATATATATATTAGTAACTAGCGCAATCTCCGCACTCGAGAAAACGTGTAGTCCAGTTAGGGGCTCCGCCACTTATTCAGACCATCAAAACCTCCTATCGCAAGTCCGCACCCTCCGCACGTCTCCCGCAAATAATGTGCGACAAAAGATTTTAATATTAAATACTAAATAGTATATATCCTTGCAAAAAATTTATTTATAATATTAGAAAGTGAAAAATTGAATCGAATATTACAAAATTCAGATTCTCTCTGTCCTCAATGTCACCTCAAAGGACGTTCCTATTACCTTCAAAAAGATTAATATTATTGTGCTCAAAAAATAAAAGCATAAGGCTGACCTCTTTGCCCTCAAAATATCCTCCCCACCAATACTATATTCGCTCTACAGCCGCAGGGTGTATTGTATTTTATGAACAAGTTCAACAAATTCTGCCTATGCTGAAAGGGAAAGATGTCTTTGGTGAGAGGAGTGCTGGTGTTAGTTCACTTCCAGCGTCCATTGCTAATTTAAGGTCCTCACCTAAATCATTCTGCCTCCCTTCTAAAATATTTTGACCACCCTGTCCACCCATAAGAAGGTCTATTTCGTCCAAGACTTTAGTAGAATCCATGAAAGCCCCCCCGCAGAGTCGATGCAAATGCTACGTATTTTCTTATAGCTATATATATATATATATATATATATATATATATATATATATATATATATATATATATATATATATATATATATTATATATATATATGTTAATTTTTTTTTGTAAAAACCCAAATATATATATATATATATATATATATATATATATATATATATATATATATATATATATATATATATATATATATATATATATATATATATATATATGGGGTTTACACAGAATCAAATTGATAGTTATTATAGTAACAATATAATTAATTAAAGTTATAGATGAGGGCAATAGCCTTCAGTCTATGAAATCAATTTAAATGTTATTTATTATAGTGGTACCTTAAGGAGAGGCAGATGATGAAGTTTAATTTACAAAAAAGAAGAAACTTTGGACTAAAAGCATAATTATAACTTTAAATAAAAATGCTGTTCCTTTTGGATGACAAATCTCCCTTCGTAATAAGTAAACTATACTTCATTTTTAAAAGGTGGAACAAAGAGCGGAAACTTTTTTTGATCCACACGTGCAAGTCCGCTAATTTCCTGACGACTCCGCACCTCCGCTAGTCCGCACCTATTATGGTAGTCCGCTCGGAGCGGACTAGCGGACTAGCGGACTGCGGACTGAAGTGCCCAATTTCTGACATATATATATATATATATATATATATATATATATATATTTATATATTATTATATATATATATATATATATATATATATATATATATATATATATATATATATATATATATATATGGAGTACCATGTCCCGCATTGCTGCAGAGTGGTGTTGATAGTTGAAAGGTTTTGAACTTATCAACACCATTCACGAAGTGCCAAGAATGATAAAAGGGACTTGCTATCGTATCAAGAATTAAATTCTATGACTCGATTTTGAGAAACGAGCTTTACCTTTCTAGAAATTAAATGAATTTCTTCTTCTTTTCACTTTGCTTTCTTTTAATATATATTATATCTATTATTATACATATATATATATATATATAGTTATATATATATATATATTATTATTATTATTATATATATATATATATATATATATATTAGTATATATATCCTGCAATTTCTGATAATTTCTGTATCTATCTGACCTACTGTAAGGTTAATATAGGTTTTCGTTTTTGGCATTTGTGCTTACGAAACGTAAATGTCTGAATTTGCGTCTGCTTTGTAAACCGAAGCGCAAATCGCAAGAAATGTTTACCATACCACACGTAACTAATTCCGTGCACCAGTGCCATATTTCCAGTGATTTATTGAATTTACCACGTTCTACGAAATAAACAAAAATGGTACGGTCACCACGCTGTCATAGCGTGATGAATATTTCATTCAATAAAATTAGTTTAAATTTCTTTCAAATCGATAAGCTCCATCACAATAGTTGATCAATTTTTGGCAATATAAACCATTTTTTAATTATTTCTGTTTATCGAAAATCGACGGGCTCCATCATGCATCTAATTCCAATTGCTTGCAAAACAAAAAGTAAACCTCATAAGAAATCGTGTTCGCTTTTGCACGAAATTCAGGCAATTAGTTCAGTCAATCAGGAGCTAAAGAAGTCTTATGGATGTTAAGTGTAGGTTTAAGTGTTTTATATATAAAGATTCCAAATTTTTAAGTTCTTCATCTGTAGAAGCATTTTGAAAATGGAGAATTTTTGAAGAGGTATAGGGTATTGAGGTCATAGTGATCTCTGACAGCTAAATTCTCTGGTTGAGAGATGGAAAGGAAATGTCCATGTGTTTGAAGGCTCGCATCTTTATTATACATAGTTTGACTGGTAAATGACACATTTATATTTTTAAACGATATGTGAATTAAGTTCATGAGAGATGCTTTCTTTAATCTTAAAGAAACTGCCAAATGAGTTGTTGTTAATAAAAGATATAAGAAACTTGCATTTTGGAAAGTTTTGTTTAAAATGTTTTAATCTGAAAGGGACCACTGAAAGGGGTCCAATGCAGAGAAGCCGAGCATAAACAGGAAGTTTAGGAACAGTAGTTTTAGGGCGATAGGTGTTATCGAGAAACGAGTAAATAAGTTTATCAAAAATGTTAGAGGGATAAAATTACGGAGAAAGGTGATTTCTTCATGGAAAACTTCCAATCAGAACAAACATAACAAAGGTTTGTGTATGCGGGACCTTAGATCTTCAATTTTATGATTAAAAGAAAACAAGGTGAAAGATGGAGAATGATAAATAAATTAACAAATGAAACAATAGATTTCTTAAGTTATATCTCCTTTAATCGTAATTGTAATAATAATGTAGCGCTTGTGATAGAATTAATTTTAGCATTTCTTTGCTTAATTTAGACCGTTTTATGAGGCTATTTGTGCCATCGAGGTATTAGCTTGCTTACCCATGTATATCGAATTTAGTTTAAACGACCGGGGCGATTTCGTGCATAGGCTTTTTGTTTTTTAAACAATTAAATCAGCTATTGTGATAGAGTACGTGGTTTTGGAATAATAAGCAGAAATAAAAATAAAATATTTATATATAGATAATTGATCAACTATTTGTGAGGGTTTATAAATTAGATTTAAAGCTGATTATATTGAATGAAAATTCATTAATTCAGACGGGGCCTAACATGCTGCCATCTTGTTTGTTTACATTTTCCGTAAGAACGTGCTTAAATTCGGCCAGCAAGGACGGGAAATAGCAACCTTACAGAAGTGAGGAAATTCCTTACGTCTGAAAAGCATTTCTTACAATTTTTCGGTAGATTTGACAAAACGAACGCAAATGAGCAGTCATGCTCGTAAGCCCAAATATAATGTAACTTTATAGAGAGAGAGAGAGAGAGTATATATATATATATATATATATATATATATATAGTATATATATATATATATATATATATATAGAGAGATAGAGAGTTTATGGATAGTACCGATAGTATCGTAATGGTATCATATCGGTAGTATCATTATCATTTTATTTATCGGTATCGGTATCGGTATCGGTTAAATGGCCGATACTTAGCCGATACTTCTTACTTTTTGGGTGAAAAATTACGAGAAACTTTTAGATTCAATAATAAATCTAGTTCGATATAGATAGCTATAGTAGTTATTTTTTCCTCGATTTCCTTTTTAACTTAGATTTTTAGCGTTTCTCCAATTTGGGTTTTAGCGTAACATTGACATTATTATAATTTATACAGACTTATCTACTTTTTTAGTTCAATAGTATTTTTTTGTACGCAATTTCGTGAGAGCGTGAGTGCGCGAGTGTTTTCAAACTTTCTGGATTATTCATAATTTAGATATTTGTAAATAGGGCTTTATCGTTTTAAAATTTAGGTTTTAGCGTACAAATAATTTTTCTTTATTCCTTGCCTTTAGCCCATTTTTTTTTGTGATTGCGTGTGTGAGGATAGCAGATTTGCACAGGCGTGGCTTTCTTTTGACTTTGCCAACATCAATGGCTTGCACTCTAACCCTCTGCCTCCATGGAATACTACCTCTACTTAAACCTAATTTCATGCTCTGTCTGAGACCCACAGTTGTTGTACAAGCACTATCCTTCAATCCTGTTTAATATATCCAATGCAACTTATTTTATAAATTCCTGTTAGGTGGAGTATGTGCCTATGTAATATAAACATTCCTATAACACGTCTCTCTGAGAATCTCGAATTCCTCATAACTTCATGTCTTCCTGTGGGCCTAAAATTTTCCTTCTTCCTTCTACTAAATATTCTATGCTTCCTATTGTTCTCCTAACAGAAAGATTTCTCATGCCTTTGCATTTTCTCACCTTACTACCTTCTGCCAGACTACATGCACCTTTCTCAATCCAGGTACTACTGAGGTCCTCTAGTAGATTTAGCCGTACACAAAATTGAATTGCTAGGTTCCTCTCAAAATGATTTGAGAAATACTAGTATTCTCTAACGATCTGGCAACTGATTAATAATGCATATGATTCCGGATCCCAACCATCTTCTCGCGTGAAACACACACACTTTTGGCCTATGTTTCACCACTAGTCCTTTCTCTATAAATACACCACCTCTGCTCCTATCGGTAAATCTGACCACAACTTCATATCACTTAATTTTAATACTTTCTCCAACATCTCCATCCTTCGTTTTTTCTTGCACTTTGATCGGGCCGATTGTGGGGCATTGCGTTGCTTTACGCTAACTATAATAGAAGTGACTGCTTTGACTCTTAAGATGCTTCCAGATTCTGCCGATAAAGAGGGAACTGTAATTGTTGGGAAGAGCAGGTTCATTCCTTCTTTAGCCAAACTTTTCCTAAAACCATAACGATCGTGCTGCACTCCCGGGCTATCATTCAGGCGCTAGAGACAATGCTTATCGGGTGTGGAAAATTCTCGTTCTCCTATCATGCCAATTTTCATCCAGCTAGAAATCGTTGCAGGGATATCAGCATGCATTAACAGAAAGTGCGCTAACCTCCCTGGTTCTCCTACTGACAAATTCTCTGGCCTTCTGCCAAACATTCCTGCATTTGTAAATCATCATCCCTTCTCCTCCTTATTGCTCTGATGATTCTGTTATTAATACTCTCCACCTGAAAAGGCCAATCATCTCTTTGCCCTCCTATTTTCCTCTAATTCAACCCTGGACGATTCTGGCATCTCTCTTCCTCCTCCTTCTCCTCTCTCTCCTGTTCTATGCCTTTACCTGTCATTTCTCTGATCGGGCATGAGTCCTAAAATCATGAACTAAAGGTGGGTGGCCTGATGGTATATTCTTTCTTCTTTCCAGCTGCAGAGGAAGTGTGCCTCCGTGCTGATCCCAACCCTCGTTCACACAACTATATATTCTATGCTTCAAACTAGCACTTTCCCCCTGCGTTGGAAGCGCATATGTCCAACCTATTCGAAAAAAATGATGCCGTGCTCTTACCCCAACTTCGCCCCAGCTAATTTGGCTCCTTTCTGATCTTTGAAACCCTTCTCAACTCTACCTTCTCACTCCTTAGATCATCTGGAATCTTCCTTCTTTCTGACAATACAGTACGGCTTTCGTACTGAGATCTACTGGGGCAACATACTTCTATTTAACAGATTTCCATGGTTTTCCGCCCAGCAGGAACTACGGAAGACCCTGTGTGGTGGCTTTTACATATCCAAAGCATTTGACCAAGTATGGCACATCTCCAAGCTCCCCTCCTTTTGGTTTCCTTCTTCTCTTTGCTTACTTATGTCTGGTTTTCTCTCAAATCGCTAGTCGTCGCTGTTGTTACGGGGCGACTTCTTCTTTTTCTGTCATTAGGAATTCCCTCAGGGTTCTTGTCTCCTACTTTATTCCTGTTTTTCATCAATGATCTTCTCACTGCACATCTAACTTTATCCACCATATGCCGATGACTTGACCCTTCATTCTTCAACTCCTTTCAATTCTGTTCCCTTAATCTTTCCGATTCTATCCTCGCTGATCTGGATAGAATATCCGGGGTAGTCTCAAGCTTGTGAAATTTAATTCCTTAAAAACCCACTTCTACAAATCTCTCTCTAAGACACTTAACTTTTCAATCTCTTTCGACGGTCTTCTGTCTGTTGATTAATATAAACATCCTTGGCCTTAACATAAACAAAAACGTTTTTGAAACCTCAACCAGGCCGCTAAAGGCCCCTAGAAACTCCGGAGAGGCTAAGTGCCTTAGAGTGTATTTTCCTCTTCTCAAAGTTACTCCAATTTATAAAGGGGGTCTCATCCGCCCTTGTATGGAGTATTGCTCTTCTTATATCTGTGGGGGGCGGGGGCTCTGGTTTCCTCATCCGGCTTTTGGATAGGGTCGAGTCAAAGCCAAAAAAGAGTTATAAACCTGTACTTTCTAGTTCACTTGACCCTTTATATTTGCGGCGATGTTGGTGCTTTATATAGGTACTGTAGAGGCAAGTGCCCGGAACTATCCACTCGCGTACCACCACCTTACGTGCATTCCTCGTAGCACAATAAGGGGTGCTGTGTCAGCAGCCATGGTAGATGTAAAAATAGTAACCCTAGACTGGGTCTACAGGTGCTTCTTTCTTTCCTGCCACCTCGGTTCTGTATTGTGTTTCCTACCATTTCCTCATTTTAAAAGCCTGCGTCTGCTCATCTGCGCACAAGATGGCTTGGGCGTCAACACCCAATTCTCTTGAATAGGGTTCTGCCCGTGAGCGTGGTGACAACTGTAAAAAATAAATAAATAAAGAATATATATATATATAGTTAGCTGAAACCCCACAAGAATGACACCCGGCGGTGAACCACTTCTAGAATGCATTAAAATATCATAAGCTTGCTCGCTTGCCAAAAAAAAAAAAAAAAAAAAAAAAAAAAGAGACAAGTGGAAGCCGCCTTATCTGCAACTCCTGGCAACAACAGCACTGATAGTGACGATGGTGTCTTTCAGCAAACAAACCTACTGAAGATGAGCATGGATATCGATAAGTTCATATCGAAATTAAAAGGATATTCACCTTCTGTAAAGAAATCGCCAGGGAAACCTTCATCGGCAACCACTGAAGAGACAGTCATCAAGGAGCAAAGATAATTCAAATTTGCAGTCTGTGAAAGTATATGAGATGAGGCCTCTACGGGAAATGAGAGATGCTGCCGAATCCTTTCATGCGTGGTGGTACGCAACGGGCCAAGGCTTACTATTACTGCGCTTCGCAGGCAATACCATCAGCACCTCATCAGGTCGAGAGAGAGCGTATTTATAGTGAAGATAGAACAAACACCCAAAAGGTAGTCACTACAAAACTCTTCGCCGATACGAAAGCGAATAAGCTTGCATCACAATTTGTGAATTTTTGAATTTGAGTATTTAATGATATCTATTTTTATTTATTATGTCATGTTTGAGTAATAGGTTTTTTTTATTTTTTAACTTTCGGCTGATTAATTGAGGTCTCTTCATTATTTATTCTTTTACAGCTAGTTAAAGAATCTTCTTGTAAATTGTTATCACAGTGTTAAAACACTATAAAGTTTATTAGCTAAACTTTGTTAATACCTACTTGAAAATGGAATGGAATATTTTTTAAATAAACACAAAAATAAAGTTATTAATATTATATTTGTAATTATATTCTTAAAGGTACCATTTTTTAAATTTATAAATAATATATATTTTGGAACAACCAAATATGAAATATAAATGACTATGTATTGTTTGTACAGGGAATGCAATCTTGTGTTGCCTAGCAGTGCAAAATGTTCTATCTTACTACTGTGTATTTATTATATTAATTAAAGCATCGGTATCGGTATCGGCACCAAAAAAAATAGAGTATCGGTATCGGTATCATACCGATACCATCGGTACATCCCTAATATATATATATATATATCAAAGGCGACATTACACAGTTGAGTCGGGTCCCATGTCTCTCTCTCATTTAAATTTGCGTTGAGATTCATCTTGCATTATAGCACCTTTATCAAATTTTGATAATAAATATGTCCAAATCCGCAGGAAAAAGGGATGTGAGGCGGATCTTTTAGTAATGTGCGGATGCGGATGTGTTACCTGCATCACATATATATATATATATATATATATATATATATATAGTTATATATATATATATATATATATATATATATATATATATATATATATATATATATATATATATATTAGTCATATAGGGATAAAAGTATCGGTATCGGCAGTATTGCACGTGGCGTACCGTGGTAGACGCGTATCGGTATCGGCGTACGAAAATAGCGAGTACTTAAGCGGTATCGGCATCGGTATCGGCCTCAAATTTTGGTATCGAGGTAAAGATATATATATATATATATATATATATATATATATATATATATATATATATATATAGAGAAAAGAGAAAGAGTATATAGCAGTATATATATATATATATATATATATATATATATATATATATATATATATATATATATATATATATATATATATATATATATATATATATATATAGCTACAGAGCTGATACTGTAAAGATTAGCATCGACTCTGCAGGCGTCGAGGCTTTCATGGATTCTACTAAAGTCTTGGACGAAATAGACCTTCTTATGGGTGGACAGGGTGGTCAAAAAATTTCAGAAGGGAGGCAGAATGATTTAGGTGAGAACCTTAAATTAGCAATGGACTGCTGGGAACTAACATCAGCACTCCTCTCACCAAGGACATCTTTCCTTTCAGCATAGGCAGGATTGGGTGAACTTGTTCACACCTCCCCCTAGTTCTGCTGCTGTAGAGTGAATATTTAGTACTGGTGGGAATATTTGAGGGCAAAGAGGTCAGCCTTAGCTGCTTTAATTTTGAGCAGCTAATCTTTTGTGAAAGGCAATATGGATCTCTTGTTCTTTGACGAAAACATTGAGAGGAGGGAAGAGGAAAATCTTTGAGATTTTTGTAAATATTCATTCAATTTTTCATAATATTATAAATAATGTTTTGTAGGAAGATATACTATGTGGTTTGCAATATTTAAACCTTTTGTGAAGTCGCACATTATTAGCGTAAGACGTGCGGACGTGGCGGACTTGCGATAGCGGAGGTTTGATAGTCTGAATAGGTGCGAGCGCTAGCGGACTGCGTTTTCTCGAGGTGCGGAGGTGCACTAGCGCCTCAAATGAGCGGTGCCCACCTCTGATATATATATATATGAGTATATATAGTGTATATATATTGTTAGTATAGTAAAGAAGAGTTATTGTTATTATTATATATATGTTGGGTTGCTATTATAAGGTTGTTATATATATACAGTTATTAAGAAAGAGTTACATATATATATATATTATATATATATACAGATATGTATGTTGGTTATATATATATATATAGTAGTCTAAGGGCCCACTTTTCTCTCCTTGCGGGGGGGGCCGCAGCACATTTAACACATTGTGGAAATGGTTAAGAGCCATCGGAAAGATGAAGAAAAATCACCGATGAAGTGGGGCAAGGCGTAATCAAAATCGCTGAGCATCTGGGACTTGATCTGAATATACCACAGATTGTTGGTACTTGGTAGGGCGGCACCAACCATCCAGCAACAAATTCCACGGAGTTCTGGAGAAGATCCTTAATAATTCCGTATCTGGATTCTATAACCTCTTCTTTGGTATTACGGGTTTCTACTGAAAATACACCTGCTAATGCATTAACAAATCTACATCCTTTTCCATGCTACCATGCATAATCGCTGATGAGTTGAAGGAAAAGACAGCTTCATTTTATAGTTTTTACCAATTAGAAGGCATAGAAGAAGAAGAGCTAGAACTTTGGTACAAAATTTGGAAGGACAAGAAACTGAGTATTGAAGAACTAAAAGATCTTGTTGTCTCCCAAGTCTTAAAGGAGACAGAACCTTTCTTTCCGTCGACGAAAAAGGCTTTGATGATACTACTCGCCCAGCCATGCACCTCTGATGATGATGACGCTCTTTCGGCACTGTCTGCGAAGGATCTTGGCTTGTTCAACCGTTATTATGTGCTCAGAGGTTAAACGGGTTGGCTATGATGAGTGTGCACAGAAAATTTGTTTGACAATTATGATTATTTTATTCAAACAGTAGTTGATAAATTTGCCTTAAACCCAAGGAAATTACTTTTTTAATATCAATTTTGCAACTGCTCTATATTGTGAATTTTCCATAATTTATTATTGTATTTGACATTCTGTTTTAATAAAATATTTTATTTTAAATATTAATAATTGAATTATCCATAAAGTTTCTAGTTTTATGTCTTCTTATATATATATTTTATTATTATATATATATATATATATATATATATATATATATATATATATATATATATATATATATATATATATATATATATATATATATAATGTTGTATATATATATATATATATATATATATATATGTGTGTATATATTTTTATATATATATATATATATATATATATATATATATATATATATATATATATATATATATATATATATATATAAAGTATATATAAAGTTTATGGTTTAAATCCTCCGCGTAGCAGTTGGAGTTTTATCTAATAGGGGGCAAGAATAAAACTCGACTGAGAACACGTTGGTGGCGCTGGTTTGGGGTAGCCGGCCTTAAAGTTCGATTTCCTGTACTCCCGTGCTACCCCTGCATGTATTTCCAAAGCACCAAAGGTAGTTATATATATATATATACATATTATTATTACATATACATATATATATATATATATATATAGAGGAAAGATATATATATATACATATAAGCTCCATGTACCTTTGCCGATTCCCGCTTGAAAAAGCTGATGACGCCCATATATATATATATATATATATAGTATATATATATATATATATATATATATATATATATATATATATATTATATATATATATATATATATATATATATATTATATATATATATAAGGTTATATAGAGCAATATATATATATATATATATATATATATATATATATATATATATATATATATATATATATATATATATATATATATATATATATATATATATATATATATATATATATTAAATAATTTCTATTAACCTTTAACTGCCATAAAATTGAATTTTAATTCTTAAGCTTGCCTTTTTATAAATTTTTAAAAAGTTAATTAACTAAATATTGCAATTTATTAACTATTTCATAATTAACATAGCAACATTCTATTAAAAAATTAAAATTATTTGAAATTTTAAAAAATTTCTTTGAGTATACAAAACATTATCTAAGTTAAAAATGCATCTCGTCCGACTTTAGTAAGTCTCGAGGTTTGATGTTGATCGGACAGGTAGAAAAAAAGCATCTCAATTCTCAATATTTCCCTTTTTCAAACGTTTGAATTTTCGGAAAGTGAAAAATTGATATATTAATTTTCTACTCATCCGATCAACATCAAATTTTTAGGGCTTGTATAAACGTGGAGATGCATCTTTTTTACTTAAATAATTTTTTTGTATAAATTTTCCTTAATAAAAAGTACTGTCTTTTTAAAGAGTTTGTTGTTGAGCAAATCCAAGTTGGTGAATATAAAGTACCTATTTAAGTAAAAATGTGCATCTCTCTCGATTATATATGCCCTGAAAATTTCTTTAATCCACTTCGCCCAAACAAGAAAAAACTATCGTAAATTTTCATTTTAAATCCAAAAGTGGTTTAAAATTGGACACCGCCGAGCACAAACTCAAAAATCGAAAGTACTTCGTGACTTTTGCAGGGTTCCATATATGCATACCTCAAGTTTGAAGTCATTTCGTTCTGGGAGTTGATTCGAAAATGTCAAAAACATGGGTTTTGGAAAAATATTCTGGAAAGAATGACCAGAAAAACCAAAAAACAACGCTTTCTAGGAGTAAAAATCTAGTTTGGTGTTTATAGGTTCAAATCGGCTGATAATTCCGAATTTTGTTCATTTTTAGGGGTGGTAAGGCGTAGTACGAGCCCAATATTGGACCCTGTCCTTATTAACATATTCTCTATAAATTATTAGTTTTTCCAATGTTTCAGGAGTAACTATTTCTTCTATGGCGTTATGATTAGCCAAAAATAATAGAAATATGCATCTTGATTGGCTCTTTCCCAGCACTCCTGTAGGCTGGCTCCTAAATTTAGATGCAATTTTATTTTAAGTTTTCATTTTTTTCTTTATTATTTTTTTATGATTTTTTGACATCCTGTAAAAACAAGCATGGATCAACTGATAGAATAAGTCTGAACTGAATCCGTATGTAAAAATGCTCGAACTGAACTGAATCCAGTCCAGCACCTTGATGAATCCGAATCCGAATCCGTGTGTGTGGAAATGTTTGAACCGAATCCGAATCCAGCACCTTCGGATTCGAATCTAAACTGATTCGAGAGCTCGAACCGGATCTGAACCAAACCGGATTCGATTCACCTACCGGGTATATATATATATATGTTATTATATATATATATATATTATATATATATATTATATATATATATACAGTATATAGCTATATATATGTTGTTATAAGTATATATATATATATATTATGTTGTTGTTATTATTATTATTATTGTTGTTGCTATATATATATATAAATATATATATATATATATATATATATATATATATATATATATATATATATTAGAGATGTAATGATACCTGAAAGAGTACCGATACCGATACTTTATTTTTTTAGGTGCCGATACGATACTTTCAATAATATAATAAATACACAGAAATAAGATAGAACATTTGTGTACCGCGCTAGCAACCTTAGATTCATTCCCTGTACAACCAATATTTAGTCATTTATTTCATATTTGGTTGTACCCAAGTATTTATTTTAAAAATTAAAATAGTATCTTAAAGGAATAATGCAAATATAATATTGATAACTTTATGTTTCTGTTTATTCAAAAAATATTCCATTTCCATTTTCCAGTTAGTATTAACAAAGTTTAGCTACTAGCTTTTATGTTTTAACATGATTACAATTTACATTCTTTAACTAGCTACAATATAAAGAATAAAAATAATGAAAGAGACCTCAATTAATCATCTGAAAAGACAAAATAAAAACGCTATTACTCAAACGTGACATAATAATATAGCACTCTTTAAGGTAAAGATAGGTATCACTACCAACCAAAAATTTCAACAGGATGCAAAAACATGCTTTCACTAGTACTGACGAGCATTCGTTCCTTTGGGGTGTTTACACTCCCACCTACACTAAAAATACGCCCGCTCTCGACTGATGAGGGAAGGGCTGACAAATATTTGCTTGCAAGCACCGATAATAATGGAAACCTTGGCCCACTTTCATGCCAATTACATGAAAGGATCTCTTCTGTAGGCAGCACTCCATGTTTTCGTAGAGCCTCATCTCCTATTTCACAGATTGCAAATTTGAATTATCTCTGCTCCTGTCTCTTCAGTTTTTCGATGAGGTTCCTTGTGATTCTCTTGAAGGTATTGAGATGTCAATGCACACTCTGGCCATGAGCTTATCAAAGGATAAATATATCCAAATCCTCTTTCATCTTCAGTAGGTAGGTTTAATATCAAAGGAAAAGCTACCATCGTAACTATAAAGGCGTTAGTGCTGGTGATAAGCAGCCCACTTTTAATCTTTTCTTGTCAAACGAGCAAGCCTCGGTTATGCTTAAATACATTCTAGAAGTGGTTCACCGCCGTCGGAGATGCCAGTCTTGTGGGGTTTTAGCTAGCTTAAGGCCCTATTAGAACCTTTATATATCGAAACTAGGTTTATTACACAATGTAACAAAAAAAAATTATTATTTGCTTCTTCTGATTTCTTTTTATTGTTTTTTTATATAACTTCTCCAGATTCCAAATATTTTTTTTTCTCTAGCATCGACCATTTTTATGTTACGACTGTATAAAGTAATTCGGGATCTTTCTCTATTTTGTAGGGTTTCCGGCATCGCGCTGAGTAAAAGTCAGTTGCCATTAATGTTTTATGGGGATTGCATGCTTAAGAACATATATATATATATATATATATATATATATATATATATATAGATATACATTATTATGTTATTAAGTTATATATATAGCAGATATAAAGAAGTTAGTTATATATATATATATATATATACATAGTAATTAAGGGGTGAAAAAAGTAAAAGTTAAATTATAATATACTTGTTACAGATACAGGTATGTAAATTGTGGAACGATTCATGCCAGGGGCCATTTTACATTAGATCCGTAGAGTTCACCTGTTTAAGCTAAGTCTTTAATCAGTTTTTATTTTTATTTTTGTTGCAGAAGTGGACCTAAGATGAATAAGTTTTGTGATATAAATATTTATATAATTGTATTTTTATTACATATTATAAAAAAGGGAAGTTTTATATATTTTTGTTTTTCGCTTATTTAATGGAATTTATGTTTTAAAGGAAATTTTGATGTCACTTACATGTTATAAAGGACCGACTTAACCTAAACTTATTTTATTACTTTTTGACTAACTGACAGACTTACTGTCCTTCTCCTCATATTTTGAAGAACAACTAGAAACTTTAAAAGGTAATTTTATATCATTTAATATAAGATTTTATAGTTGATATATAGATTTTGATATAGATATTTGTTTCAATTCTTATTCATCAATAGAACCTTTATGAGACATGGGCTCAGATGATGAAAGCAATGATAGGAACAAAAGGAGTGAGAAGTGTCCTGTTTTTGATGGAAAGAAAGAGAAGTTTTTAGAGTGGAAAGGAAAGGTTGAAGATTGGATTTGGAGAAACAAAAATATAGACAAATATCCGGGGCTAACGATTAGAAGTGCACTATGTGGAGAACCTTGGGAGCTTGTGGGAGGTCTACCAAGAGACGAGTTAGTTTGTAGCGATGGTGTAAATAAGATAATGAGTGTACTAGAAAAGAAATATAGTAGTGATAGAAAAAGGGAAAAGATGGATAGTATGAATGCTTTCTTCAGAATAGAAAGAGGTATTAATGAAGAAATACAAGACTTTGTATGTAGGTTTGAAGTGGCCTTAAGAAGATGCACAGCAGCTGGCATGACAGATCTAGGTGATGAACATAAAGGAGGTTTGTTATTGGGAAGAAGCAAGTTATCAGAAAATGAGGAGAAAATAATGTTAGGAGCAATGGAAGGCGACATATCGTATAAAAAAGTAACTAGCCTATTAATAGGTATTATGGGAAAGAGATAGGAATAAAAATTCAGAAAAGAAATTCACTTGTTATAACTGCAAGAAAGAAGGACATGTGCAAAAGTTTTGTCCAGAATATAGGAAAATCGATAAAGAATGTAATGGATGTGGTAAGAAAGGTCATGTGGTCGATAACTGTTGGATGAAAGACAAAGAATGCTATAAATGTAAAGAAAAAGGACATTTAGCTAATGTATGTAACGAACGGAAAAAGTTAACAAAAGAGATAGTATTATTAGGAGAAAAGGGCATTGAAGAAGAGGACAATTGGGATATAATAAGTGCGATTGTTGATACAGGATGTAAGAATAGTGTCGTGGGAGAATTGTGACTAGGAGCAATTCTCTCGACTTTAAATAGGGAAGAGTTAGAGAAGATGAGAGAATCTGAAGAAAAGGTAGAAGCTACTTATGTTTTTGGGAGAAGGAATATAATTGTAATAGGAAATTTTTAATACCGATAGTTCTAGGGAATAGTAATGCATTACTGGAAACTGAAGTAGTAGAAGGTAATATTCCGTGGTTAATAGGTACTACAGTTTTAGGTAAGCTTGGTGCTAGGATAGATTTTGTAAATAAATATCTTGAATGTAACTATTTATTAAACAAAAAAATACCTATAAATATAGATAACAAAGGCCATATAAGAATAAAATTAAGGGAAGGGAATAATATGAAGAAAGTGTGGTTGACAATGGGTGAAAATAATAATATTAATGATGAAGAAAAGTGGAAGAAGAATTGTAAACGGTTGCATTTGCAATTTGGTCATTGTGCATATGATAAACTGCAACAAATGATTTGCAAAGCCTGGAATCATGATGTTAATTATCAGAGGATGAAGAAAGAAAGGTTAGAAACTTTAAAAGAAATTTGTAATGGCTGTGAGACATGTAAAAAATATAAAAAAAAACCTGAAAGACCTATAGTAGGACTTCCTTTAGCAAAAAATTTCAATGAAGTATTATCGATGGACATAGGGGAATTGGAAGGAGAAAAGTTTCTAGTCATGGTAGATTGGGCAACCCACTATTGTCAAGCTAAGTGGTTAAAAGATAAGAAACCCTCAAGTATTTTGGAATGTGTGATGGAGAAATGGATAAGTTATTTTGGAGCTCCACAAAAGATAATAACTGATGGTGGAAGGGAATTTCAAAATGAAGAGATAATTGAATTCACAGAAAAATGGGGTATAGAAATATTATGTACAGCGAGTGAGAGTCCTTGGAGCAACGGAAAGAGTGAAAAGACAGTTGGTATTTTGAAGGAAGGAATGAGAAAATTAAAAGAAGATGGAGTTAAAGGGAGAGATTGGATCCTAATGTGGATGGTGAGTGCAAAGAATGATAGGATAATGAGCGGTGGATATTCTCCCAATCAGAAAGTGTTTGGGATTTACTACAGAGGAAAACAAGATATGGAACAGTTTAGTCCAACGGAACTGGAAGAGGAAATAGAAGGAGAAAAATTGAAGGAACTAATGCAAATACAAACTGTAGTTAAAGATAGTGTGCAAGGGAAAGAATGTAGAGATCGGATAAGGAGAGCTTTAAAAGGTAAAATTAGATTGCATAGGATTGAAGAAGCACAAGTGGGAGACAAAGTTTATTACAAGAAAAAAGGAGAAGAGAAATGGAGAGGACCGGGTAGGATAATCGGAAGAGATGGGAAAATAGTCATGGTAAAGCATGGAGCGTTAATCAGAGAAGTTAATAAGATACATATAACCAAAATACAGAAAATAGGAGAGGAGTTGGAGGAAGAGGAAAAGGAGGAGGTAGAAAAGAAAGAAGAAGAAGTAGAAGAAGAAAAGAAGAAGAGGAAGAAGAGGAAGAAGAAGAAGAAAAAGAAGAAGAAGAGAAGAGAAGAAGAAGAAGAAGAAGAAGAAGAAGAAGAAGAAGAAGAAGAAGAAGAAGAAGAAGAAGAAGAAGAAGAAGAAGAAGAAGAAGAAGAAAAAGAAAAAGAAAAAGAAAAAGAAAAAGAAAAAGAAAAAGAAAAAGAAAAAGAAAAAGAAAAAGAAAAAGAAAAAGAAAAAAAAGAAAAAGAAAAGAAAAAGAAAAGAAAAAGAAAAAGAAAAAGAAAAGAAAAAGAAAAAGAAAAAGAAAAAGAAAAAGAAAAAGAAGAAGAAGAAGAAGAAAAAAAAGAAGAAGAAGAAGAAGAAGAAGAAGAAGAAGAAGAAGAAGAAGAAGGGGATAGAAGAGGAGAAGAATTGGAAGAGGTTGAAGGAAATGAGGAGATTAACGAAGAGGAAGGAATTGATCCTAAGAACATGAAAAAAGGAAAAAATTATCGAATAAAACATGATAATGAAGAAGGGTGGAGAAGAGTGAAAGTGATGAGTTTAGGAGGAAAAAGAGGAGGTAAATATGATGGTACTTATAATGTTAAAGATTTAGACTCTGAAGAGGAGTTTTGGGCAGACCTAAGAGAATATGAAGTGGAAGAAGAGAAGACTCTAGAAGAATCGTACTTTATTGAAGGAGAAACGGTGTACTTTAACAGTAATGAATCTGACCAATGGAAAAAAATTAAAGAAGCCAAGGAGAAAGAGATTGATAGTTGGAAAGAAAATAATGTATTTGAAGAGGTAGACGATAATGGAGGGAACAAGATTCTTAAGACTAGATGGATAGTTACAGAAAAGGAGAAAGAAGGTGGGAAGATATGGAAAGCAAGATTAGTTGTGAAAGGTTTTATGGAGAAAGAGTATCTTGAAACAGAAGATTGTGAAGCTCCGACTTTTTCCATAGAAGGATTGAAGATAATACTATCCATAATAAATATGAACGAATGGCAAGTAAAGACCCTTGATGTGAAAACAGCATATTTGCAAGGAAAAGTGATGGAGAGAGAAGTATTGATAAAACCTCCTTATGAGGTGAACACTTTAAAGTTATGGAAACTAAAAAAGACAGTGTATGGGCTGAAAGATGCAGCCAGAAAATGGTACGAGAGTCTAGTTGAAGTGTTGATGAAAGTTGGCGGTAAAAGGAGTAAAATAGATAATACTATATTT